>KB672802.1:103707-123137 GCA_000349145.1 Anopheles dirus | reverse complement strand
GAACGGCAGTCGAACGGAACACACAATGCGAAAGTGAACCGCGCATGAACGTTCGACTGCCGTTAGACTACCGCAATAGGGGGGATAATCTGGCGCCCGGGTTTAGTTAAACAACCACGAGTGCACGCGAGTCGCGAGCGCGCGCATGCATCAGTCGCGGAACGGAAACGCATCCCGTACAGGGAGGATTCATGCGCAAGCCAAACAGCAAACAACAGCGCACAATGCTGGCCCATTGTGCGAGTTTTATTTGTCATATCGGCTCGACCGATGGCGACCGACCAAATATAGACCTACCGTAAATGCCGCGCGGACCCTTGTTAGGACGCGGCTCAAACTTTACGGTTGCATTGATGTACGTCTATATGCGCGTGATGTGGATCGAATTATTAATTTGATATTGCTATTAAAAACACTGCAAGTTTGTACGTGAAATTTTGGTATGTTTTCCTGTATTTTCCTGTACCTTCACTGTCTCATTCCGATGCCAATTCTGCAATTACTTGTACTTAATTCTAACGTTTTAATTGCAGCTGGTTCATTGGAACATCTCAAAGATTTTACATAACCTTTAGCAAAAAAATCGATTGTGTTTTTCGGAAATAACGTTATTGCTAAACTGTTTCTTCTTCAAATCTTGGTTGTTGTTTATCATGCTGCGCTATCATGTTAAAGTCTCACTACTTCGACAGAAAAAGTCGGCACTTTTAGGAATGTATAACCATTGATAATCTATCTGTGATTGGGACGTCAAGATTGCCAGGTTCTAGGATCGGAATCTATTGTGATAAATTTTAAAACAATTTTATTTATAAACAAAAGTGCACGAGAGTTACAACATGTTAGGCGCGTTTCTATCAACTTTTCCCTTTGTAACCTTCTGAAACCAACAAACAAACACAGCACTAGGGGGCTCATGCAGTTGGCACCACGCACCCGTCCGCCACCTACGTTCATTAGCGGTTTGACACATCTGTGTTACCTTATTCCTCCCACCGAACCGAGTACACCCCACACGCGCTCCGTTCGTCAGAAAACAACACTCAGCCAACAAAATTACTTCAGCATGGTGCAATTGGTTTACACACTGAAAATAAAACAATGGTTTGCAACGGTAAGCAGGCACAGAGAAGCGGTGTGCGAACCGCACTACAAATTCTTTCTCAATCTGTGCGTTCTATTGATCAACTTAGAAATATTGAAACTGTGAGCGACGCTAGTATTGCAACATGGAGCATGAAGCTAAAGCGACGATAAAATCTACTAAACACTAAGCTCAGCACATCTTGCTCTACACCACGATATGGCACGACATACCTGATCGCGCAGATATAAACTTCAAATCAAATAACGAAAGCATAGCACCTTAAAAGCGGTGGCCAAAAGCAGAACACAATAAGCAATCGCGTTTCGGAAGACTCATCTAAGCCTTGGAAAATGTCATGACGGTGAAGCTTGTGTCTGATAGATCCTCGATGAATTTGGATGACCCCTCCAGACGCTGGCCCGAATAAGGCAAGCAGCTAACACTCCGGCGAAAGATGTGACGAGTGGTACACCACCGGACATAGACGGTCATTCTTTGTCGGTTAGTTTTGATATCCACAGACTCGCTCTGTCTCACAATGCGCGTTCTATGACTCATACCGAAAGCACAATGCAACAGACACAACTGCACAGCAGCATAATAAAGAGAGATACCACCCAAAACGGCACGTCTTCGCGTCGAAACACAATGCCCTCCGTCAACCTCCATAGGAATTTATGGAGAGTCTTCAAAATGCAATCCTTCACTGACCCTATGAGACGGTTCCCCATTCGTCACGGTAATTCGTCGTGCAAAAGAAACGCCCCGAAGAGGTCTGCCCAATGGCGCATTAATTCATGACTAACCGAGTTATTGGCACGTAAGCATTCGAAAACATCGCTGCAACTGATGACTGACGAAACGAGGAGTTATTTCATGCTCAAACGTTCCTCTAATGCATAATTTCCCATTTATGACTTTAAAACCCCTTGAAATACACGGGTGCAGGGGGGCGAGACAGACCAATGCAACCAATCATCGACCTCCACAAACGGGCAGAATGGGGCAATTCAAGAGAAGGGTTTTCTTCACAACGTATGCATGCAGGCTGCTGGATTTGTTACCCTCGCCGTTCTTGCTCAACTAACGAATGCTTGCACGACTTCCCACATAGACCAACATACTCACACACACACACGCACACAGAAATACAACTTCAAAGAGGGAAGTGCATTCCGGGTTGCAATCCGTCCATCCGTCCCCTCTCTCTCCGGACAAAACCAACTAGGTCAGTACCCAAAGCAGCAGCAGCAGCAGCAGCAAAAGGCAACACAAACGTCGATATTCCGAAAGCCAACCCGGCTGGGGGCGTTCGGTTCAATCTTTTTTTTTCAAGCTGAAATGAAACTATGAGCTACGTCTTCCAACGCACACGCATACAGCTGTACATCTGTTATCGTTTAACTGGCGGTTTTCGGTCTGAGAGGTCCCCACACTTCATCTACGCGCGCATGGGGCGATGGTGCGCGGTTCGTAAATCAGGGCAGATATTTTACCGCCTCCACGAACACGAACTCTCCTTTTTCTCGAGCGCTCGACGATGAACCGAATTGGACTCTTGCTCAGAACCAAGCAAGCCAACCAGCCGAGGCCGCCATATGCTCCTAGTCTAGCCGGGACAAAAATTCTTTCGCTCATAAAACACTCAATTATTAGTCCGGCGTTTTCCGATGAGGTTAGGGAGATGCACATATTGCATACTGCCCAGCTGTCCCAGGTTCGCTGTCACACACAATGAGAAGTCCGTGGTGGTCATACACGAGGCAAGCTAGTGTTCTACACGATGAACATGGATCCAATTTTTATCAGTAGATCGTGATGTGTCAGTGGCTCCTAGTCCGAGTGGCTATCTATTTGACGTCCCATTTGGCCATCGGTTAGAGTAACATTATTAGCGAGTGATGGAGCTGGCAAGCATAATCGAGTTAAACCTACTTAAGACCTCACAATAGAAGGGTGACATGTTACGCCCTATCGAACCAGTGGCCAACTTCAGCAAGTGCTCTGCACTTCCATTAGGCGTTCTACGCTACACTGCACGGAATGTGGCCCTCTTCTTGTTCGTGGAGTTGAATATTTTGCCACTTGTTCTGCCGTAACCGGACCACAGCATCGTAAACTGCGGAGGTTGATTGATATTATTAGATGTTTGGGTGGATAGAGATTCCTTGCCTCCATTGTGTATACTACTGGCGAGTCGTGATTGGATAGACTCTGTCATTGTCGTCTCAGCCCTGTTTTACTGAGTTAGCCATGTTTTGCATGCCGGTTCGCCAGGGTGGAAAGAGCGGTGCAAGCCTGTTTCATCTTTGGAGTGGGCTTATGATAAGTAGCTACTCCCTCTTTCTCCCTGTCTAAAGCACTGTCTAAGGTGAAGCTTGACAACGTGCAGGCGGCGGTGTGTAGTGGTTGCATTGATTACTTCTCCTTACAAAACCAATAGGAAGTTTGCCATTCTCCACACAACTGCTCGTTCAGTCATGATCGTTCGTTCGGGAACGAAATGCAACAGGTGCCGCTAACTAATAACATTGAATTAGGTTGTTGACTGGGAAAATGAAAACACGCGAGAAGCACATCACACGTTCGCTTATCTTGCTAGAGAGTCAGTTTAACTACCATTACGTTTGAAATGAACAAATCGTTTAACGATTTAGCAATGCATAACCACGTACATGTGGGGGGAAACACTTTGAAAAACAACTGTTTCGTAATTTGCTAATGTTGAAGAATGAAATGAACTACAATATGTTCCAGAGTTACGCAGTTAACGCGATCCAAAAGCATAATTGTAACTCGAATTATAGAGCAAGTCGTATGTGTGATTATTGCATCGAAATTCTTTAAAGAATAACTTTTAATAAACATAAAGGGCTGTTACAAAATTATGTGTTAAATGTTTGAATGTTTATAACCCATGTATTAACCTAATTTTCTCATTGTCCTGTGTGGAAGCGCAAAGTCTAACATACTGCTGGTCGTGGATTCAAATCTCAACTGGGTCGACCTCTCATACGCACCCCATAAGACTGACTATGCACCCCAAGGGTATAGTTAAGTCAATGAAATCCGGAAATGGCTGGCCTGAACCTACTTGAAGTAGTTGTGCCAATAAAGAAGAAGAAAGTAACATGAACCGGTGATGACAGATCCATTTGCACAGAGTTGACAATTTGTCAAAAACGGCGTATCTCCCAATCCGTGAGTCTCACATATAGCGTAAAATCTACAAAACCGAGTTTGTATTATTCAGCTTAGCGTTAAGACCATGACACATCCACAAGAACAATGTGGTATATGTTTCTTCACAACCATAAAATTATTTAATTTACATTTTAAAATTACACCCCGAGGCAAGGCCACGGTTACGATATGACGGGACGGTTCCATATCGCTTGCTATGCAGCCCCCGGGAGAGTTCATTCAACTTAGCGGGCAGTAAAGTTCGATAACATAAAGAGAAACGAACCCGTCAACGTCAAGCACACATCACAGCGATAGTTTCGGCAAGCGTTAATAAAACGGTTTCCACAAAACCGTTCACACTAACTGTTCTGTCCTTTGCACACCAGTGTGAAAACAAAGAATACGACGAAGTTGGCAAAAAATGCAGAATTATCGGTCGATGCACAGCAGCAGCTTCAAGCTACAAAACCTTCCAAAGACCTTGTGTTTGTTTTTTTTTCGCCGTGGTAGGGGGTTACTAAACTAGCAATCACGTGCAGGTCTCAATAATAAGAATAATAACACGGTATGGGGTTTTGGTGGCCGTCCCAAGCCGTGAGGCACGAAATCTCTGAGCTGGAACAGAAAAACAAAACTCATCATGAACGGCGGGCAAGCACGTGATAACTGAGACAACGTTGCATCTTTTTCCCCCACGCTGTTGACACAACAACCACATTTAGAAACAATAATGCTTGCACATTGGCGCACAGCAGCCTTACAAAATAACGATAAACCATCTGCAGCAATAGGAAACGACTAAGGGGACTGTTGCGACGAACGATATTTCAAATCTTTGGCAAGCAGAAGTAGTCCATTGGTGTGCCAGTAAGCATGCTCAGCACATCGGGTAGGTCTAAGGCATATTAATTTACTAGAACAGGGTTACAGCGGGGTTGACCCATTCCACAATAGTAAATTATGCATCCCAACAGTTCTAGCAAAAAAGGACATGACAGTGATCTGTTTACGCTCATCAATTATTGTCCACGGTATTCTAAAGGATCGTAAAACAACAATTCCAACAATGATGATGTGCTGCGATTTGACTAGTTAGGCTCTTGTTGAGTTGCTGATGTCAGTAGAATGACACTGGACGACCCAGTTCATAAAGTCTGTAGAAAGATAGCGTTGATTCTACCGAAAGAAGTAATGAAAGTATTATCCAGAATAAGGAGAAATTTTACCATTCGTGTTTTACAGTAAGCAAAGAGATTTTTCGAAACGTGATTCTAACGCTGAAAGAACGCCCGTGTGTGTACGCTTGTAAACGAATATGACTCAAGTGGAAGAGAAACATCCAGTATGATCGCCAAGAAACCAGCGAAACTGACCGATTGATTGGAATAATGCCGGTCCGCCGATCGACATACCGCAGTCTCACACGACATGACACATAACTAGCTTGTTTATCACACACCGTGACATCCTGTTTATCACTTTCTAACACACACGTCATATGCGCGGCGAAGGAGAGGATAAGAGCGTGCGGCAGCGAGGTGACCGGCATGTGTGGTCTCTTCTGTATGTAGACGTCGGTTGTTATCTCCGACACCACCAATTTCGCAATTAAAGTTCGTCTCAGTTTCATGGAAGAAAAAGTACTCAAGAGATGGGCGTAGGTTCGAGAGTGGTGTCGTCCATTTCCCTCCTGAAAACGAATGCAATACACGTACAATTCTTTGCAACGAATGCAATAAAAAAGATATTATGTATTCCGAGTGCTGGTGGGATGTGTCGTTCCAAATCTACCACATCTTTCAAACAAGGCAGCTGATAGGATCCTGGTGCGAAACAATTGTCCCTTAAGATCTGAACCAAGGCTATCTAACAGCGAGGATCAACTGCTCTACACAACCCTGAACTAGCGGTGGTGCTCCGCAAAGAACAAAACCCTGCGTGTTCGTCCTTCCCCGTCGTGTCCCATAACCCTCGAAAGGTATACATTCCTACCTGTGAATCTTCTCCTGCTGCTGCACCTCATCGTCGAGGTCGACGATCTGGAACAGCTCCGCTTCGCCTTCGCGCCCAAACACGCCGCCCGGTATCTTGCGCAGGAACTTCTTCAGCACGCTTGCGATCGTGTACACCGAGTAGTTGTCGACGTTCACTAGCCGGCCCTGCTGCAGAAAGTGGATCAGCTTCTTCATCGCACCCTGATTGCCCGGCGCCCGGAACACGTCCTTCCGGCAGGGGGCCTCCTTGTTGAGCCGCAATATCAGCACCAGCAGCGGCCCGGGGATGTCCGTTTTGCACACCTCCTCCAGCGGCACGCCAAACTTCACCTTCTCCAGCCGGTTCGGGTACGGTGTGCCCGGGTGGCCGCAGGACGTGACCACACTGCCGAAGGTCGCCGCCCGGCGATGAATCCGCTGGGCCCAGCTGGACATTCTTCTACAGCTTTTCCTTTTTCACGGGGCTATTTGCTGTTGCTATTGCACCGGAATGTGGAACCGTGCCACCAAAGCAGCACCAGCTGCTAGAAGCTGCCCAGGGATTTGTTTTTTCCCCCTTCCGTTTCGACGTTTCGTTGTAGGGATTGAAAAAAGAGGAATGTTCTGTCCGCTTGTGGAGGGTCTCTGTATGTAACACTATTTCCCCAGCTTGTTTAAACTAAAAACTGAAAATCTAAATTCGCACCGCCTCAGTGTACTTGGATCCGTGTTGCTGTGTTTTCCGTAGAAGAAGAACGCACACACAAACACACGCAGCCGCAACCACACGCAAAAACACTCTCGTGTGTATCACTTCCACAAACTTTTCATTTCTTTTTCTGCACTTTCCTCCACGACACCACCGCTCGTTCGCGTTGCTGCTGCTGTTGCTTCGTGGGGCGTTAGGAAGAAGCATACGGCGGCCATGGCTAACAACACTTTTCGTACCATCATTTTCCTCCGCAGAGACCGGCACACTCCGGCACACACACACACGCGCGCACGAGCGGACACGCTTCCCTCGCCGTGAATGGCGAGCTGCGAATTTACACCAGGATGATGAAAAATGTCTGAATTCGTCGTTTTGTTTGGTGGTGTGTTACCCCGGCTCCGGGTGCAGAGATGACAGCGGTCGTTTCTTTTATTTTGTGCTGCTGCCTCTTCGTTCTCTATTCCAGAGTGTTGTATCTAATTATTCGCCCCATTTTCTTCATCCAGGAAGAAACGGTGCAGACGTACCTGTGAAAAAGAAAACATCAAAGTAAGCATTCCGTAACCAAGCAGCATCAACACAGCAGAAGGAAGGGACTGTCTAGGGCTCTATCCACACCCAGTGCAAAACCATCGCAGCATCTTTTGTTCCTTTTCAGACCATTCTGCTTCGAGATGTCACTACTCCCGGACAAACAGAGCCAAATCTCACTAGACGCTCACTCTGCCGCTGGTGACCTCTCCGGACAATAAAAGTGGCAAATCCTGTTGTGCAGACCGAAAATACACACATGCACTCACACACATACGCACGCACACTTTTCCCTCGGGATGCACATCATCATCCCTGGCTGGCCGCTTCAAGAATTCGCGCAATTATTCTCCGTCGCGGTTCTTCCGTTCCATCTGCAACGTTTTTTTCCCGATCCATTCACAGCTCATAGCGCACACAGGCGAGGCGATAGCGTTGGTGCGGCTCATTTCACTCCGTACTCACGCGCCATTCTTTTCTCACGCGCCTGTGCTCGCGCGTACGTTCTCTCACTACACGGGGAGCTGCCAAACGTTATGCGACGAACACGCACGCACGCACACACACACACAAGCACGCAAACCCTGTAACGGCTTCGGTTTTCAGCCGATCCGCACAGAATATGAAAATTACTATTCTTTCGCCATGCTGCACACAGTTTTCCTCAATGAAAACGCACCGTGAGCTCGTTGTGAGCCGTGAACATGATGGAGTGTGGTTTCATTGAGGCCCGAGCGTGTGAGCGTGAGATACGATGCAGTGAATGATGCGAACAATACGCTGCGACTGGGGAAAATGTGTTTTTTTTTCTTATCCTGTCATACTTTCTGCGATTCTACATCCTTCCTATCATTCTAGGAGCAAAAGCGCACCCACACACACACACATACACGCACAATCTGAAGGAAATAAACCTAAAGAGGAAAAAATCACGGTCGATTCACTTTTGACATGGAGCTGCTCTTGATGAAAGTAATCACGAGCACATAAAACTGTGGCTACGCTTGCCAATAGCGTTTCCCAGGTCTATTGGATCAACACTTTGCACCGGACGGAGGTTGAATAACGCGTCTCGACATGCTTTTCGGCAGGTCCAGGCCAGGCATGGAACTGCACAAGACACAACACACCACCAGGCAAACAACACACGCAACAACAAAATATCAGAAATACGTTTTCGATTTTTCACTCTCGCTTTTTCGTGCCTCACAAATCTCGCGCTCTTTCGCTCTCGCTCGTGCGCGCCGCTCACTCGCGTGGATCGCCACCGCACACGCCGTTTTTCACATCTCACCCCGGGACCGACCGAAACCCTTCACACACACTCAGTGGCCGAGCGTTTTCCACTCCCTTTTCCCACTATATGGTCACACTTCTTCTGCTTCTTCGCTCTTGCTCTGCGTTCAGTTCATCGCCCAGGGTGGGGGTTCAGTTCGTCCCGATTTCCTCCCCCACTCTTTTTGTTGGGGCCAGTTCGCGTGAAAAAAGAAACGAAATTCGATGTGCCTGGCGTTGGCGTTGCTCGACGCACGGAAGGAAAGGTGAGATACGATCGGAAATTTCCACACACCACGTCTTTTATCGCTTGCCCTCCCCCGAAAAGTGTGCACACCCGGAGCTGACCGCAGCAAATCCTGGAGCCGGAAAAGTGTATCGTTTCGATGTGTTTCAGTAAAAAAATACTAACTTTTCAATTAAAAACTCGGGCAGCACAGCAGCGTGACCTCTCCCTTCGATTTTTTTTTTGTTTTTTTCTCTTAGTTAACAATAACATAAACATCAAACAATCAAATTGTAAAAACTATCTGTCAAATTTGACAGACGGTTCGTCTGGCTTCCACTATGTGAATGTGAGCGACCGAAATGACGACCCATCCGGCAGCAAGTCGAATTGATCGCGGAATCTCATACGGCACGTCTAGACGACCACTTCGGTGTTCGCGCCGCGAGCCGCGAGTTTCGATTTTGTACTAAAACAGCTGTCAAACTGACATGGTTTTCCGGATTGTGGCGCAATTTTCTGATGGTCGTCTAGATACCGAATGTCGCACATTTCTTGCCCAAGCCATCAAAGTAGCACGATTTATCTAAGTTTTTTGTTGTAAATCCAGTTAATATTGTTATCTGAACTTAAAACAAAGCTGCATATACTTGCACAGTCAATTATGTTAGTTTAAATTGAAAACATATGCAATTTCACAACTAGGATGACAGCTCGCGCTTCGCTCTGCTTGCGCCGTTGTGAAAATTCACAACTCCGCGAGCTCCTGGGTTTGACAGCTCCCCGCGAGTAATTGTACTAAAACCATGTTAAATGACAGCTGATTTAGTACAAAATCGAACCTCGCGGCTCGCGGCGCGAACACCGAAGTGGTCGTCTAGACGCGCCGTAATAAGACGTGTGGCAATTTTGAACTCCGATTCAAAGTTACTGGTAACGGTTCGAAATCCTCAATTTTTAGCAAGGTGAACTTCCACAGATATTAAGAACATGTTGACCAAAGAACATGTTTTTACTTCAAATATCTTACTTAGAATATCACAGTACAATATATAGTTTTAATTTACATGACACACATTTTAAAAGAATTGATAACACACACGTTTCTTTAGTGTTTAATCCCGTTTATTAGATGCCATCGAGTTGATTTCGAATCCATCAGATATTATGTTACATAATGTGTTTACAGCTCTACCAATTCACG
This sequence comes from Anopheles dirus, assembly GCA_000349145.1. NCBI lineage: Eukaryota > Metazoa > Arthropoda > Insecta > Diptera > Culicidae > Anopheles > Anopheles dirus. The sequence goes on along the minus strand of KB672802.1, from coordinate 112,943 downwards.
CACACCATCTATAAGCGCTTCAACATGTATTCCATTCCATTTAGCGTGGTCTAGTTGAAGATTATCATTTTATTTGTTTTCTAAGATGCCCAGATAAAAAAATAATTTCATTTGCAATTTCACTCCGTTAACTCGTCTGCTCGTGTTAAATACTGGTAATGCCAACAGGTCTTCTAAAAATTTTCATTTTATTAGTTGTACGGTCCCCAGAGGTCGCACCAGAGTTCGGAATTACAATTTTGAGTTTTCGAAAGTGCCACCTATGTAGCGGCGGCAAAACATGCAGTCAATTTTGTTAGTAACAGGATCTGCAAGCTTCGTGGCTTTAGCAACGGGTTCTTTTTTAACTGATCTGTAATCTGTATCAACCTTCAGTTGCTTGTTTTTCTCATCGGGGGATGGATGTTAGGAAAATTTCCGAACGCAGCCACGTTTTGTAGAAAGAAATATTAAACAACATTAGCTGGCATCTTTCAGTCAATTATTTGCTTCCGTATTATCATTGCCCCTTCGCTTCAGGCGTTCGGTACTCGATGTTTTTCGGTGACAATATGAACCACTGGAAAGGAAAGGCAAATGCTTCTTCGCAGATGATATGAATATATTTAATGATCTGTGAAATAATTGATCTTCCGCATTGATGGTGGCTTGTTAAAGTAGCGTTCCCAAGTTTCTCATCGACATGTTTCGCTATCGTCACCATACACGACGCGCCTGTCTTTCCATCACTAATACTAGGCTCTCGTATCAAGAAGTAACCCCTTTTGCCACTCCACTCTACGCCCGTTCCACTCTAGTTCTGTGGACCACAATAAAAAAAAACGTTTGCCTTCGGGTCGTCCGAATGACGTTGCGTAAACAAAATCGGCTTCACGTTGGACAAAAACTAAGAAACAAACATACAGCCAAATTAGTAGATGGGAATGGAACAAGTTGAACTAGTTTCTCACACACCCTTCCTTCCAGTTCGCTCTCTCTCTCTCTCTCTCTCTCTCTCTCTCTCTCTCTCTCTCTCTCTCGCTCTCTTTCTCTCTTTCTTTAGCACACTAGCTCTCTGGAACTCTTGCCTTTCTGAAAATTATCCTCTTTCGTACTTGTTGTTCCTAAATTAATTCTACTCTTCATACTACGAAACGATAACGAGACAAATGATAGCGGAACACCATGGCGACGTGAGAGATTATGGTGAAAACGGTGTGAGACCGGGGTGTGCACACCATCCAGCGGGATACTGCTGAAGCTAGGTAACAACGGACCACGACGGCGATGGCGACGGTGGAAGTGATGGCGGTGAAACGGAAATGTGATGATGGAAAACCGTCCGAGGAGACTCTTTGCACGGAGACCCTTTGCTAGTGGAACGTCGACGAGGTTGTGCAGTGCTACCTGTGTGATCGGCGCTGCCGCTCCTGCCAGATCGCGTACTTCCGGTTCGCCGACTGGAGCAGTTGATTCAAATGCTGCGTTAGTGAGGAGCCCAATGGCAGCAGTTCTCTCATGGCACGATCCTATCGTACACGGCGGCGGCATCACAAAAAGTACACACAAAGAGATTAAATTTAATATCGACATTTCCTTCCCAGATCCTGGTTAGTATCACACGCCACTTACCTCGAACGGCTTCAGCTTGACCATCGCGAAACGTTGCAGTATGTCGTGCATGCGGGTCGCTTCCGACTCGAGCTGCGGCGTGGTTGGTGGGAAACATTTCCAAAACTCCTTCAGCAATTCCAGCAGCGAAAGGTAGAGATTACGCACTTCTTTTTCTATATCCGGAGGCACAAGTTCTGTGCGGGATTAAACAAAGGAATAATAAGATATAATATAATACGACAACTTATTCTCCCGTCTAGGTATCAACCTATACTTTTGCGTGTGCATGTGTGCTTCTAGGCAAACTATAAGCAGGAGAAATAGACTCCCCAGCTTGCTGGCTAGAATAGCTTTGCATGCTCCGGCCAGACCGAAAAACAGTCGAAAAATAGCCAATTTACAGTTCTTCCACAACAATTTTAAAATGACTTGATGTTACTTTGCGCAATTGTTAATTATTAAATATTATCTTAAAAGTAGTGTTTGGGTCATACCGTAGGTAGTCTATTCATAACTTTAATGTAGTCACATGTAGCCAAATGGCTAGTGAATTGGCAATGAAGCATGTAAAACTCGCACGATACAGTATTTAAAACATTTTACATTAATTCTTGAACAATTCCCAGAGTTACATGAATCGTTTCACCGATTCAACATATGTAGTTGTGGAAATTCAACTCTGGAAACAACTCCGCGAGCTCGAGGTTTTGACTCCGCGAGCAATTGTACCAAAACCATTTCCATTTTGGGAAATGGTTTAGAACAAAATCGGGGCTCGCGGCTCGCGACACGAGCCTAAAAGTGGTCGTCGTCTACAGCCACCGTAATAGGATTGAAATGCTACAATTACCATTGAACATGGAGAAACTATAAAATTATTCCAATCGTAATCGTAATCTAACTGAAAGTAAATTGTCACGCGAAACCCATTTTTACAGCATATGCAATGTGTACCTATGATGTTGTAAAAAAGAAGCGCATACTTACGGGCAAGGCTTTGTTCCTGGAAACCTCTCATGAGCGCACCGCCCGGACTGAGATCGCCGAGCGCGCTGACGGCGGCCGCCGGACTGACCAGCAGCTTGTGCGGGGTCCGATTGCTCCACGTACCGTTCGCCGCCTCCAAGATCATGGCGTGCGTCGTTTCGAAATCGTGCAGCCCGGCGGAATGCTGATGCATGCCGTGCCCGGAATGCGAGGAATCGTGGCCACCACCACTTCCCGCCATCGTACCCGGCACCGGTCCGTGCAGGTAGCGCTCGATTTTGGTCAGATTCAACTGCTTCACGCGCGTCCGCTCGTCCTCCTCGCCCTCCAGATCGTCGTAGGTAATTTTGGCCTGGATGCGTGCCCGTTTGATGGTCGGCTCGACAAATACGCCACCGTCCGGTCCGGTCGTGCCGTTGCTGCTCTTGTGCTCTCCGGTGGTCCCATTGGCGAGGTGATGGTGGTTGTGATGTTCGTGGGCCCGCTTGTCCCTTTTGCCGTACCCATTGAGCGTGTTGTTGTTGTTGTTGCCGCCATCCGTCGACAGACTGTTGTTGTTGGTCAGCTTCTCCTTTCCGTTCGCGGTAACTGTGGCACCACCACCGCCGTTCGTAGCAGCCCCACCACCGTGATCACCGGCCGTCGGCGTCGCGGACAGGATCGCGCCGATGCCACAGTTGAGCGTTTTCACGTCGGTGCACGTCTTCAGCACTGAGAACGAGTGCTGGTTGAAGCGCTTGATCATGCTCTGGTGCACGATGTTGCCGCTGTTCACCGTCTGTTGCTTGGCCGTCGCCGAGCTGCAGAACCCGTCCTCGAGCGGGTTGTCTTCAAACGCCCGGATGTCCAGCAGCGGATCGCCCAGATTCTCCTGCACCGCCTGCCGCAGCTGCTGGTCGTCGATCTTGCCGCACTCGGTGAAGATGTCTTTGGTTCCGCCGGCGACGATCCGGTCGCGGTGGAAGTAGTGCGACTGGAAGAACTTGGTCCAGAACTCCGCCTCCGTCATCTTGGCCGGCACGTTGTCGGTGTGTTTCCGCTTCACCGCCGGGTACGTCTTGAAGATGCACTCGATAATGTCGGCGGTCAGATTGTACCGCAGCCCGTTGCACCCGTCCGTCTGCGGTTTGATGTCGGCGAGAAACGCACCGGACACACCGATGTCCTGCCGCACCGTCTGCTCCTTGTTCAGGTAGTCTTTCGCGTGCCGCGCCCAAAACTCCTCGCTCGTCAGCACCTGCGTGATCACCAGATCCTTGTACAGCTGCAGCAGCGACGGGTTCTCCGTCAGGACACGGTTCTTCTCCTCCAGCTCCTTGTCGATCTTGCGCCGGAAGTTGGGCAGCAGCTGCTGCAGCAGCTCCTTCACCTTGTCCCGGTCCGCCATCTGGGCCGGCGGGCCGAGCCGGTTCACGAAGTGAAACGTCGAGCTGTTGCCATCGTGCAGCACGACCTGCAGCTGCACTTTCGGTTTACCTTCAGGCGATATTTTTTGCACTAAAATCACACAGAAACTCATTAGCGAGGGACTGGTAGAGAATAGGGTAGGGTTGGGCATCATGTAACTTACTCTTTATGTCCTGGAACCGATGTGACACGGCAACTGTATCGCGATGTTCCGCAATCCAGGCAATTCGCTCGTTCATCACGTACAGCGTTCCATCACCTTTTTTAAACCGCACCTCCCCCATCTGAAGCAGTACGTCCTCTCTCGTTGTGGTCATCTTCTCTGTGCGAACAGCCCCCGGAATGGGGTTACGGGGCTGCGGGTGTACACTCTCCCTAGGTTTGGGGAATTTGTGACGATGATTGGTGGTATCGGTATTCGAAAGGACCACTCCCAAAGCTACGATTTCTGCTTCAATTAGCGCAGGAAGGTTGATTTTCGCTGTAGCGTTTTGCCTTGTGCACCACCATGAGGGTTTGTTTGTTCGGTACAGTTCCTCTGCTTGGTGCTTGGCACGGCAGGAAGGCAGCGGGGGACGGGTTGAGTGCACTTTCGGTTTTCATGCGAATCAGACACAGACACACACCCAGCAGGTAAGGGTGGCTGACTGGCTTATCTTGCTTCTCCTAGGGCGGATGGAATTGGAATGAAGAACAACCTGAAATTGCGAAAAAACATTTATGTCAGCATAACGGTTATGGATATTGGCTTCTATAACAAGGCAACTCGATCGAAAAAATGTCAGACCATCTATTCGAGAAAACGCATCACGATGGCAACGTGAAAATTCCCCCACCCCACACTACAACGCAATATATTCGCGACATTTCAGTGAACAGAGGGTGGGTGGTTTATATGAACAGTTTTTTTTCACACTTTGTACATGTGAGCGTATGCGTTCGATGCAAATGACGGCGACGAGAAGATCGCATTTGGATGCATTTCCACTGCAAAAGAGTACAACCGCCGACAAGAAGCAGCGAAGCGCTTTTCATACATCCATCGCCGCTGAAATTGATCTCATGGTATGCACGAACACACGCACACACACACAAGCGCTACGGCGAACGTGCATGAATCATGAATACGCTTTTCTTTAAACACGTAGTGTAATGAATGATATTCTGAATTCTTCGCAAAATCCAAAACCACAAGGGAAAGTTAATACACACTCAGAGCATGGAAGCGGCGTAACGTAATTGAAAATGAGGTTATTCTGGTAGTGTTCTTGATGAAGCAAGAATTCAAAAAAAAATCGCACACCTCTGACACACTTTCTACAAGCCTACTTTTCCGTACTAAAAACTTTTTGCGGTTTATTAACTGTGTTTCTTCGTTTCCAATGTCCCACACACATACACGGGCATTCCAGCAACCACCGCGGGGTTTAACATAGCAACATAGCGCACACTACGTGCGGGAGATGCCTCTTCATGATAATTGAAATCACCCTTCGTTGGCCCTGTCTGCGACGCAGCATACCCTTGAACGCGGCCGGCGATGACGATCGATTGGATTAGAATAAAACTCTTTTTTTTTCTCTCACAAAAAAGCGTTAGAATTAACTTTAGCTTGAAAAGTTTAGCTTGATATATTTACAGAGGGCACGCGCTTCAGAAAATGGGTGCAAAACGAATCCGCGAAGCTTTCAAAAATAAAAATGTTTTAGGAGAAATTCTAATAACTTCATGAAAATGCTTTCTGAAAACCGTATCACTGGCAATCACACACATGGGCAAAGAGTACGCGAGCACCCTTCGCGCGGTCCCACAGACATGGAACGCGAAAGTTCATTGTACGGCCGCCGCCGTCGTGTTCGGGTGGTGATGGCGCTGGAAAATCCCGTCGACGGGCGTTTTTCCCCCGAAATCGGCCGAAATTCACACAAACTCCATCGCACACCGGTGCACCGACCATTCGTACGCATTTTGCCGCAAAAACCAGACCGAAAGCACCCGGTTTGTACCTGTTTTCCGACGTGTTTCTACGGAGCGCCTACTCCATGATGTTCTACCGCCGCCATGTGCAATTTCGTTCGACAGGACCATTTTCATTTCATCGCCCGCAACACCACATAATCACATCGCACACCGCCAGTATTCAAGAAATATTCCGATGGTAAATTTAGAACTGACGGCGATCCCCTCCCTGGCGGGCTGCAGCGCGCTGGGCCGTATCCGGGCAATCGACCCGAACCGGGATCGAATTCGAGACGATACCTGTCGATCGGTGCTGGTGGCGATTTTCGAAGGATTTCATTTGAAAGGCTTGCAAACAGGATGCTTTATGTATAGCACAAAAAACAGATCGTGCCCGTTTCGTTTTTAAACGCATTAAAATGCAAATTTTTCTAGAAATCTTCACAAATATGGATATTGCAGTAATTCGAATTTTACGCGACTTTTCAAACCCGCCTGGGGGTAATTTATACTGTAAGCATATTTAAAAGTCATTACTCTTTTTTTAATAGTCCTCCAAGGAATTCAATCATATGTTTATTATCAAAATAACGATAAATATTTTTTTCCACCAATAAGCAATGCAAATTTCGATCGACAACTATCAAACCGTTCGGAACGATAGGACCATTTTTGCCGAACTGGAACCGACGGATGCCGAACGCAAACAATCGCGCCCGAAGCTTCTCGAAACGGGCCAGACAGCGCCGAGTGTGGCCTGATGAAACAGCTTTCGAGAAAGCCACGGTTCGAGAAAAAATGACAACCAAGCCAATTTTCTCGGCGAAAAATGGAATCGCAAATTGCCGTGCAGTAGCTGCAGCATTCCGTGAATATGCTAAATGAAATTGGGCAGGTAAATATTGCATTTATTTGATGGGCTGGTCGGGGTAAAACCACGGGTAAATTGCCGTACGAAAATTGCCCCACTGTAGATGGGCCCAAGTAACGGTGCCGTTTCTCAAATGACCCAGACAACCATTTCGCATGATTTTTTTTCTTTATTTCCCAATAAGAAGTTTCGAAATTCCAATAATGTAACATTGACGCCTTTTGAAGCGGTTAGCTATGACTCGCGGAGGAGTTTTGTGGTTCTGATGAATATTAAGATATTTATTTTATCCAAACCTAGTGTACGTTCGACGATGCATTTACATCATTTTTCATAAATTCTTGATCAGTTCCCATAATTACATGAAATCGTCCCACTCAATGATGAAATCCTTCCAGCGATTCTTGAAGTGGTTATTATGTGTAGTTCAAAGATCGACCTCGAGCAAGTCGATACAATTGCGTCATTGGAAGTATGTAATCTGACGTGTTAAACATAGTGAAGAAGCTGTGCCTGGGAAATGGCGCTTCATGAATGGGTGGAAGGTTTCCATAATTGAGTGGGACGTTTTCATGTAACTTTGGGAACTGTTCAAGAATGGATGAAAAATGCTTGATTTAATGCTTCTAAAAACAACGAGAGAGAGAGAGAGAGAGAGAGAGAGAGAGAGAGAGAGAGAGAGAGAGAGAGAGAGAGGGAGTTGGGTTTGGGTTTTAAAGAAGGGCGGTGGTGCGAAAATTTGGTCTTGCGCGAGCTTAACTCTTCGGCTCCGAATTCACGGTTACAAACATATTAAATATCTTTTCAAAGGGTATGCTAGTAATCACGAAGGCCCGGTAATATTCAGAATTAGAAGAAACATACATCCGAGGAAAATTATATTTCTTTTCGCTGAGTGTTTGAGTTCTATGGTTAGTTTTGCTATCACTGAATAGAAGAAATTTTAGCGATCCAGCAAGGGTCGGCATTTTAATATTTTTTTCTGATCATTTGCTTAGGTTCGCCAACTTTTTTTTCCGCGAAACAAGCTCTCTAATATCTAGATCCACCGCTACGCTTTCTTGATAACGTTTCACTATAATTTATACATATGCAATACTAAATATGCGAATTATGTTTGGACATGGTGTTTTTTCAATCACTTGGAGCGATATTCCCTCTTATTCTAGTTATCGGCCATCCTTCTCTAACTACCGTGGCTAGAGGCGAGCTGTTTCCTTCCGTAAATGTTGTAAAAACTTATTTTTTGCATTTTTTATGTTAAGTGTGTTTATCCATGTAATTCCTTATGGCAAAGTAAGTAAAAAGCAATGCACTTTGACATGCAGGTAAGTAAAGTGTTGAAAGTGTTGTTTGTTTTTCTCAAGTTCTATAGCAGAACGCAGAGTTGTGGAGGTATGGTAGTATCAGGTTCCGCATATTTTTGCTTATTGTCCAGGTACAAACTAAATACGCTTTTTAATATTAATCGTCTTCTCCCAACTTGCTGTTCAAGCATTGCAAGGAATGCTCTAGATTTTGCATAATTTGCATGTCAATATCGAAGGCATCCATCCGAATGTTCCTCATAGGGTAGAATACGCTGTGGAGTTCGTTTACTAGCTCAAGGGTTTGTGCACTCTGTGCGTCCATCTCCAACAACAACTTTCTGCATGCTAAGCAACACGTATGCTCAGTAGAATCGGGAAATGGATCATCAGGTGACGATGACGGCGCTTCGTAGATCTGTACCGCCGTTCCCGGTGGAACTATCTCGGTTAGGGCAGGAGCGGCTGAATAAGGTAGAAGCACGGTTGTTTTCGGTGACAACGCTTCGCACATCCGGACTGCCGTTCCTGGTATCGTCGCCGTGGCAGAAGGCGCTGAAGCGGCTGAAGAAGGCAAGGATGATGGCATATCGGATAAGCGGACCGCTCTCCCCGGTGGAACAATCTCCGCCCTGCCAGAAGTGGTTGCCGAAGGAAGGACTGATTTTTTTGCTTGCATTGGTCGAGTGCTTTCCATGGCTGGATCACAATCCCGCGGCGTTTGGTTCGTAGACAATGAGTTTCTATGAACAAATTAAGGAGCACAAGGGAACAATCAACTTTCAATTAACACTTTAACACTTCAATTAACTTATTGTTTTGTATTTCTTACAGAAAAATACAGCGGCAATGCAAAATCCTGCAAACGGCGGCGTTGCGGCGACGGTCGACTGGTATGGCGTTTGTTTACATTTTTCCGCTAGTTGAATAAACGGGTAAAACCAAGGTGGATGGACAGACTACAGGTGAGTCCGTAGCTCTTTTTCTTACTAATACATAGACATGCAGTTTTGACAGTTCCGAGCATGCTCGGATCAAAACAAATCCCTGGATTAAAACACGACACACATGAATTAGAAGCTGCGAACAGTGCTATTAATTAGATAATCTAA
>KB672802.1:38764-103342 GCA_000349145.1 Anopheles dirus | reverse complement strand
TTGGGTTTGCATGTATCACTGTTAAACAGGCATATACTTTAGATAAAACCGAGATTTGCTGGAGAAAAACGAGTGTGCTCCGATCAAAACATCGGTTTGTTTTGATCGCAGTGGTCTTCTTCCTCCTTTCGCTTTTTGCTGTCAAATCGTTCTAGACGGATTGACCTGTAGTATAAATGGACCTTGGGGTAAAACCAAAAATTGAAACGTCACAGTCGCCCGTTCAATGTATCACGCACACTACGAAAAAAACACGCGCCATTATGTCATGCACACTCATAAAGAAAGCGCGCGCGAGCTAGCGAGCGCAAGCGCCTTAACACTAACGGACAAATCAGGTGTCAATTGACACTTTTGCATCTTTGAGCTTCGATAACTCGAAAACGGTTAAAGATATCAACAAATGGTTTTATATTTTTGAGTTTTTCATGTTTTTTAAGGACTTCTAAAAATGTTAAAATTCGTAAATTCGTACAATTTGTCATTCTTTTCGTGCAAATCGAGTAGTCAATTGACACCTAGAAGGCTATTTTTTAGCATTTGTAGACCGATTCAACTGAAATATTTTCCAGATGGGCGCTAGCTGTTCTAGTTATACAATCCGTTCAGTTTGTGACCCTACCTCCTTCCGATTCCTTCCCCGCCCTCCTCAAGTAATAATCCGCCGACATTTTTAAAAATGTTTACACATTTAAAACTACACAGTAGTATTTCAAAACTACAAAAAATCCAAAAGTTCAGATCAAAATTGTTCAATTGGCATTTATTTAAAACTCAATAAAGAGTTTTGAAGACTTAGTTGATGTATTTTTTGTTATTTATATAGTTGAAAACATTTTTTTCCGGGCTACACGATTTAGGGACCTTGTGCAAATTTTCCAACCTGGGATGGCATTTTTTATCGTAATGAGTACATAGTACAAATAATTAAAACGAAGACAAATCACCGACACAAGCACCAGGAGGAGATGTATTTTTAAACCAATATTCAAAACAAAACCCTATCCAAGTAAACCACCGAATTGGGGAACGAAATTGTTTTGAGATACAGAAGATACAGAAGATCATGTGATACTCTGCCCAGTACGGACTCGTCGTGAAAACCACGGGTGGTGCCTTTGATCGGTTTGTTCGCGTTGTTTGATCGTTTGTCAACAGATCATATTTTTATTTTTTTATTAACGATATGCCGATATGTTGCCGTACGGTCAGCGCCCAGATTCACTGGCAGATATTTTTGTACTCAGGGCATTCACATAATATCTGGGACATACATCGGCAATATACTTAATATTAGTAACATGAAAACTCGTCTCATAGACGCAAACAAACATCGTTTCGCATACTTTAGAACGCTTCACGCTTCCGTTGAATCGAGTTGCGCGTTTGACGGTTTGACGCTTCCAGGCAACGCCTGGGAAAAGTTACTAGCTCGTGATTGAAGATGCGGCAGCTTCGCTTAGTTTTTAAGAGTGACGCGATTGTACATTGATTTTGGACTCAGAGTCGTCGTGCTACTAGCGATGGATGATCTTCGCGACTGTTGCTTAGTTACTACTGGACAAGGTAATGTCTGACAAGAATTTGTGTGACGTAACCTAACGGATGTTCTTTTCTAGGCGGGTTGCGTGGCGTGTGACACGTGGTAGTGTGCTGGGCACTACGAAAACCTTTTTTGACCGCAACTTTGTTTAGTACTCGAGCTGTTCAGATTTTGTTACTTTTCTGCAGAGAGATTGGAAAGTAGACGAATATTTATCCGGAAATAGTTTATGGGCGAATTAAGAACAATTTACAACATCAAGACCTTCTGAAACTCCGGTTGAACTAATAATACTAGCTGGCAAATCATTATACCTTATATCCTCATACCGTTTTACTAACGAATCTAAGCGAAGATAATGGTGGATAACTATCAATGTCTGATGCCACCACCTAGCGCCTGTACAATATTGCGACAAATGTTTCTTTAGTTTGAAAACCATCTTGGAACTCGACATTCAGATGGCTAGCCTTGTTTATCGTAGATCCAATGAGCCGATTCAAATTCGACTCTTACAGCTAGCGTACGATTGTCGAACGCGTAATGGCATCGTCTGCCGTCCGTTGTCAAGCCCTCACAAAAAATCTCGCCACAAGGATTAAATGTCCGTATCCTGTGTGGTGAAACTGCTGAAAGAAACAATTGCTAGTGCTGCTGACAGGGTTTCATTGGTTATCGATTTCGTCAGTGAAGCAACCAAATCCGCATCGGAGCCTTCCCGCAGGATACATTTGTACATGTTTGGCTTACTGCTCACCTTCAAGCTCCAACCCCAAGCTATCTGCTTCAACTTCTTGCTTGGTACACGCACGGGACGGTGCACGGGACGACGAGAATGTCAGCGTATCTTGGATCTTGCCCATCATTAGATCCCGGAAGGTAATTAAATACTGAACCGCCTTCGCATCTAGGCTGGCTTCCTTCCGTATCTCTTCTGCTCTATTAGCCAGATCCGCCCGAAAAACCGGATCGTGCTTAATGTCCAGGGTGGGCAACTCCTTGCTCAGTAACTTCAGCAAACTATTCTGACTGATGTTGTCGCGCATCACGCCCAGAAACGAAAGAGCGATCGTGTTGTGTAGATTAACGCCTGCACTACAGAAGACGGGTTGTGTCGATTCTACCACAAACGCAATCACCTCGTCGGGACGTACCTTCGCCAGTGGACACTCTTTCGGTGCTTCCAGCACCATAAACAGCGTACTGAGCAACGCTTTCTGCATGATTTCCTGCCGACGCCGTTTGATTAGCTGCTGGAAGAAGATCCCTAGCATTTGCTGCATTTCCGCATCGGTTGTTGGGTTGAAATAACGCAGCATCAATTTCGACATGATACCCGGCGCGGTACACTTGCCATGCAGAATCAGCCGACAGAAGCCCTCAGCGATGCCTGAACAGATGGAGTTTTCCTCGCATGTGTCCATGAAATGGACGGACAATTTGTAGAACTCGTTCCAGTTGCAGGCCGACTGCGAGGAGTTCTCGTCGTAGCTTTTGTTATGGCGATTGAACAGCTGCCGACAGCTGCTGTGCTGCGAGCCTGAATAATCGTTCCCGATGTTGGAATATTCCCGCGTATCTTCATCCTCCAGATCGAAGTGCTTCAACCCATACCGATCGAGAAGCTCGAACACACACTCGATACCCGTCTTCCAGAGGCGCGTTGAGGCGGTGGTAAGTAACTGCTGATAGAGCAACTGGAACGTTTCCTTGCTGAGCCCGTCGTAGAGCATACTGAACGCAGTAGAAGCACGCAGCGCCGAATCGCGCGACGAAAGCTGACTCGACTGGACATGTCGACTGATGAAGTTTCGATATAGTTCACAAACGGCCGGCGTAATTACCGATACCGATGGGCTGTTTACGAGGTAGAAGCAAATCTGCAGACACTTATCGATCGTTGGATGCGTGACACGATGGTCCCGTAACATCGAGGCGCGGAACACCGCCGTGCTACTGGTGTCCGTCACGCTAACACTTCGATTGCGCGTCGTTTGCGTCATCGCATGTACCAGTGGTTTCACCAGATCAATGTACATCTCATTGCATTGGTTCAACTCTTCATTCGTTAGCTGTGCCCCAGTGTAGTCTTTCTTCGCAGACAAATTACTCTCCTGTTCCTTCAGCTCCAGAATCTTCACGCGCAGTGCACTGATGTGCAGCTTCAACGACGTGAGCTCCGGATGACGCTCGAGATACGCGTCGATCAGTTGGCGGGAACTATTCAATATGTCCTGGCGCGCTGGCTCCAACACGATGGAGCTGACCAGCTCCACGAAAAAGTTAAACCGCTCGTCCACGTCCATGATCACGCGCTCGAACGTTTCCATTATCACCCGGACGTTCGTCTCGAAAAGCGTTTCGGTGCAGAGCATACGCGAAAGTACAAGTTTGATGCGTTCTCGGCCAAATTCATCGCCAAAGTCGTACATAAGCACGATCTCGAGCAGAGTCTGCAGGATGTGCTGTAGGTGGAACTGCTGCAGTGTGTCCATCGACTCGCCCGCCTGTCTCTGAGAGGATGTGGTGTGCACTGTGCTCGACCCGCTAAATATCACCAGTGAAGACGGTTTGGCAACCAACGATTCGATGTAATCGCTTAACTTGCTCAGCTCGGTCATGTAGTCTTCCATCTCGTTGGAATCATAGTCCCGGAGGTATTCGAGCATCGCCTGCCAGCAGATGGCCCGTTCAATGCTCAGCTCCGCCAGAGGCACAATTTTATTCGCTTCGGAAAAATGTAACAGCTGGACCATCTCTTGGACGCCATTTTTTCTAAAAATAGAATACGTTCATTAAATTATAACATTGTACTTTTGAGCTCGTGCATGCAATTGCCTTACTTGAAGATCTCCATGAGGGTCATTTTTGATGTTTTGCGGAACCGATGCATGCCCTTCTCGTCTGTGTCCAACTTCAGGGCTTCCACGAAAGCCACATAATCGCGCTGGTATGATTCGATCCACTGCGGTATTAGCACGTCTCGCATCACACGTCGCACGCTTTCCGAGTGGTCGGTCAGGCCCTGCTCGAGGAGCATAAGCCGCTGGGTCACCTTATACTGGCGCACCGGGTAGCTGCTCATCTGCATGTACGTGTGCCGACGCACATGCTCATCCACATCCCACAGCCGTTCGAGTACGCACGGAATCGACCGATAGCTCAGTCCAAGCGATGTAATTATCGCCTGTCGCACCTTTGACGAAGGATCCTTATCCAGATGGTAGACGTATGCTCGCAAGACCGGATCTTCCGATGGGTTTGGATTCTGCAGGCGCAGTAACGCCAACACTGCCTGCACTCGTACGAGCTGCGACGTGTCGCGCATCCGTTCCAGCATGTACCGCAGGATCTTATCGCAGATCGCATCATCGAGCGCGGCGTCCGGGCCGAGTGCGTTCAGTATTAAATTCACCAGTTGACAGATGCGAACCCGTATCGACTGCGCCCTGCTGATGGTGCTGAGCAGCCAGTCGAAGATGGAGGCGATGATCGGATGCGTAACTTCCTGCTCGCTGTATACCGGATGAGCCACAAACTTCGCACAGAGCTTCAGCACATTGGTAGCGTAATCGTTCGTCAAATCGTGCTGTATCTGACGCTTGATCGTCTGCACTAGAGACTTCATGAACGTATCGTGCGGAACCGTGGCGTACTGTTGTTTCAGTTGCTGAACCAGCTTCGCGTGCGCCGTTTCGTTCTGCTGTGCGTTCAGCAGCGTCTGTATCACAGCGGTAGAGTATTTCGTTTTCTCCAACGAGTTGGCCTTCGCCACGACCAATTTGCGCTTTCCTGAAGGCATTTTTTGTAGGCAATCTTCACTCTAAACTAAAATTTACATCTCGCAACTTACTTTTGACAGTTAGACTAGACTTCACTGCCAGTTCACAACGGGCAAAGTACAGTGAAACGTTGTTACCCGTGTAGGTATCATTAAACCGGGTTGAAGATGATTCTAGGACTTGGTTGAAACAAAAAACGATCCAATAGATATTCGTGTTTTATTATTTATATTTTTTATTTAGTTATATAAATAATTAATAGATTTTCGAATGCAAGTAAGTCCGCGTCCATATATTACGTAGCGCTAAAAACGAGACCTTTTGATTGCCCCTACTTCCGTCCTATTTAACAACATGTAACGATGCAAGTAATTCCCTCCCAAAAATTACGTAACGTGTTGGTTTTACGGCTTTATTAAACCCTTTTTGGGTAGTTAGGTGATACTTTCGAAGATCCACGTGCTCATTCTTCATCCAAAGATAATTACAGCAGGAAAAAAAACTGTCGAACAAACATCGTTCCAAAAATCGATCTACGTACGAACCAAAATCATCTGTTCCGTTGGAAATGATAAAATATCCAGGACTGTGGCGATGCCACAACCGCCACGCAAAGAAAACCCGCCAACCCAAAAGTAGGCGAAGGACACCAAAGGACACATTCTCGCGCGAAGGATTCCTTCCACGCGCACAAACAAACGTCGACTACGACAATATGGGACTGGTTGCAACAATGTTTACTTTGTGCACGCTCCCATACCCGCCTCGCATGCCACGAAATCCTCGCACGTTCGCGCTTGGGTATGCCTTTTCATGAGTTTTTCTAGTTCGTGCCGTCACCAGGATCGAAGCAACAAAGAAAAAACTGTTGCTCACCGAACCGAAAAAGCAGGCTCGCGCGTTGCGAAGCAGAATTGATTGTGGTTTTTGCTTGACCGGACGGAATTTCATCCGCCGTCCCGCCCCGAAGGAGAATAACGTGCAAAGTCATGAATACTGCCAGTTTTTCCGGTGGTACTTAGTAGAAAGTGATTTGTTGAAACCTACAGACAAGGGAAGCTAATTTGTTGTTCAAAATTCCTCAATCCACTAGGGTCGCTAAGCGGTGCTTTCGCCTACAGTAACGTGATGGAAGGTAAAATGGGGAGTTTGGTCGGGAAAGCATGTTCATTGTGCCACATGGAAAAGGGACAACAAAGAAAATCGTCGCCTTTTACCAAATTAACAACTATAGATAGATATCATCATCATCATCATCATTATCGTCGTAAAGTTCTAATGTCGCTGACTCATGCGCCAATAAGCTCATAACTTATTCGGCACGGCTAAGCTAATTGGTGAGGTTCTAATTACCATAAACTGTCGTTCTTTGCGACTACGGTTTCCCCATCGGTGGCTACTTTGATCGAAGTGAGGTAGGGTTTGTCTGTGGTCTTTGCCGTTCACAAAGCTGCTCAACGCGCTAAAAGCCAGTTAAAGCAAAGGAGCGAAAGCCCCAAATTGAATGTGATAACAATGTGGTCTACAGGGGAAGAACAAAAACGGTCGATGACATTCCCATTTACAATATGGTGCCATTGTTTATGAAAAATACTCACGCGGAGAAAGCCCGTGTGAAAGTGTGATGGAACCTTAGGAGAATTTTTATATTCTCAAACATTCGGCTTCAGTTCCTTTTTTGCCACTGAGAATCAACCATCGGATGAGTTCGCACCAACAACAAGTTCCCTATAGTCACGCGATGGATCACACTGCTGGCGAAGAAGGGTCCGTTGCTTCCGGTATCGTAGAACATCGGATGGAGTGGAACCCCCAACCCAGAGTTCAGAGCTATGAAGCTATAAATCTTACTACATGGATGGTTTTGGAATTGAAAACGTCCTACAAAAACATCTGGTGAAAATACGCATGTTATCAACATCACCGATTCCATGTTAGGGTCGTAGATTTATAGATACCTCTTATATAATAATAATTTATATATAAATAATATTTATAGATAATTAAAATTAGATAAAAAATGCTGGGCATGTATAATTTAGTTACTTACCTTTATGTATGATATATGTGATCCTAATGTGATCATTGAATCCCAAATATAGCATAAGACTAAAAGTGTCCATATATAAGATCTTACTACTAGCAGCTGGGTGTAAAAACATCTAATATTGTTGCGATCAATTGAAATACCCACTTTCGTTCGGCATGTATTGATATCCCACAACACTCTTAAGTATCACATTAATCAATCAAATACAGCGTTTCATACTTCTTCGCTACTATCGTACGATTCTAGATTTGATTGGACGTTTTCTACCCTCGGGTGGGAGGATTCCATAATCCTGCCACCACCCCAGTCATCTGTGTTCTGGCTCATTTGCGTTCGCTTCGTCAAGCGAGCAGGGACAATTTATGAGCCAATCATTCGTTTTCTAGTTCGATTTCCTTCGATTGACAGTCGAATTCAAATCCGGTTCAATTTTGTCGTTTCCACCGGTGGTCTCATTGTAAAAGAAAGCAGTTTGGGGTTTGATTGAGTTAAGGGTTTAGGGAAAATAAATCACACCCATAACATTCGCCCATTCCCCGAGCCCACCGGAAAGGGAAGAGTTTTCCGCCATATCCCGGCCCCATTTCACTGGCTCTTCGGTAACTTTCAGTCTATGTAAACTCGCTGGAATGTTGACTTTAACTTACAAACTCGACCCCCGCCCCACAACACGGAAGCGACACGCTGTTCTCAAACGTGGCACGTGGTTTCGTTCGTTATTTATCGAGGAGGTGGGGGAGCCCAGTCGCGAGATAGAGTTTTCGCGGGCAAAGACTCAACTGCTTTCCCCGGTTTGTCAGTTTGATTATGGCGCTCGTTGAGGCAACATATCAAAAGGTTCCGGGAAGTGCGTTTGTGTCCGTGTAAGAAGAATGATCGACGTTAATGAGTTCTCTCGGCTGCTCCTTCGGGAAGCCCGCAAGGAGTACCAGCTGATCCTGGGACGGTGCAATGATTTTGGTGCGACCCGTTCGAGTGATGTGGTGCTCCACATCACTTACAGAATCCAATATAAGAATGCTCTATGTCGTGGGTTCGTTTGTGGTCTAAATGTGTTTCAGTATCATCCTCAGGCTTCGAGTACGTCATCCAGCGACCACCCCAGGCACGGATTTGCTTCGGCTCCGGCATCGAACGGGAACCGGTGCCACTGCGGGGACCGGCCATGAGTGCACTGATGCGGCGCCGGCAACCAGAGCTGCTGGGAGAGAACCTGGCTCCGGGCTGTCACAACATCGGCTACGATCCGGACACCCCGAGGAATCATCCCGCGTTGCGAAAACACGTCAGCGGCAGGGGATATGGGCCGCTGGCAGCAACCAGTGTGCGTTTCAACTTCGAAGAGGTCAGCAACAGCCCGGGGGTGGGTGACTACGAGCTGGTGAAAAAGCAATCGAGACCACAGCAGGCGGCTAAAACTTTTGGTAGCGGAATGGATGAGCGTGCCAAGGATCATTCGATAGCGTATCCCGGGTATGTGCGAATACTGGTGCTGTTTACGGATACAAATTTTCTAAAAAGCACTCTATTGTTCTATCTGCAAAATCAGTGTTGGCACGTACCTGTTTAAAACGCGAAAGGATATACGGCAACACTCGTTTGGAGGCATGATTAAAATTGTGCCCGCCGCCAGGACGATCTGCAGGACGGATAACTTTGATCGCTGCCAGCGCTGTGATGAACGGCCGGAGGTGGACTACTGGAAGAATCTGCGGGCGGAGCGTAGTCTTTGCCGGCGTTGTATGGTGAAGGAGCTGGAGGATGCACGCTGCAGCTCGCAGAGCAAATCCGAACAGACGAAGCGCACGGAAACACTGAAGGAATACAAGGTAAATTTTGGCCTAGGATAAATCCTGTTTTGACGAGCTTTAGATTAATTACGTACGTGATCGTTCTCTTTCGTAGCGTGTTCGTCACTGTGCGTATTACCATCGACACGACAAGACCAGCGCCGCGATACAGTTTATTAGCAACAAGCAGTTGAAGAGAAAGTTCCGCCTGGAAAATTATCTGTCGATGTTTGAATAGCAGCTAATAAACTGAGACAATTTGCTCGTAATGGTGTTCCTTGAAGGCAGATTCCAATTTCGAACGAACAAAGCTAGAGAGCAGGCAGAACGGGTATGCGTTACGGGTTACTGGAAGAGACCTAGTCAAAACAGAAACACCCCTAAGATGAGCGGGGGAGGAGTGGAGCAGTGTGAATAAAGTGGTTAAAGTGCGCGTGAAGAAATTGCAGTTTGGTCAAGCACGGTCATATGTGCCGACATTTTTGAATGGGAATGTCAAGGCACAACGTATTCCCTAGATCATCGTTGTTCGTACTAGGGAGGGACGCCAAAAGGGCAAAAATTACCTATGACATGGTTGAAAGTGATTGGTTAAGATGATATTTACTTGTCAATTTGGAACGGGGTTGCTCAGGGTCGCGCACCCGATGATCGCGGCCGATCCTATTGGAAGAGAATCATTGATCAGTTGGACCAGGCGGACTGTCTTCTACTCCCAAGATACCATTGTTCATTGTCCGGCGCACAAGCACAAGATCTTAAACACCACAGATTTTAAATTCAAATCTCAATTGGGGCGTTCCTCAATGCGCAGGACTTGACTGTGCAAGCTACGGATATAATGAATTCATTGAAAGCCAGAAATAGCAGATGGTAAATACGTCTAACGCTGTCCGCCTCCAGCCAATTGTACCAGTTGTACATTTGTACCATCTCCAGCCAGTAGTAAACTACCCAAAGTCTGATTGGGTCTTAAACATTCGGTTACTGTGAACAAATGTGAGGACTGTGAATAAATGCGGTTACTGTGAACAAATGTTAGGAAACGTGTGTTTCTACTACTTATTGTAGACATTATAGAATACATACAAAAACATAATTAGAATTCTTTCTGTTATGTAAACATAGCACATCTGACCTAATGCTGAATATTTAAGCTTATTATTGATCCAAACTTGATACAAAACATCGTCAATAGTTAAACATGTCACGATCATACTGCTTTTAATATGTTTGTCTCGTCTAGGAACCACCACGGAAAAGATAAATATTTCGATCTAGGTCAAACGGTAGAAGCACTAAAAGACGTTTAAAAAGCGATCCGAATAAGGTAAAACTGAAAATGCAATTGCAGTGTTGTACAATATAGGGCTATATCCGCAACAACCTCCGCTTCAATTGTTAGCATCCTTCATCGGTTCTCCTTCCGGAGCCTCACGACGTTTGGCGGATGCAGTATCTGCCGGAGACATCGTATCGGATATTGTCGTTCTCTGCAAGGCCGACGCAATCTGCCTCACTTTATCGCTCCCTCCACTCATCGCGTCCTTCGCTGCATCGTTCGGAAGCGAGGCGGCCGACGAGTTGGCCTCATCACTCATGTCGGCATCGGTGGCTGCATCACCGGCATCGTCTTCACCGAGCGGTGGCGTTTCGTCCGAGGTCGAAGGATGAATGAGATTCTTAAGGATGGCCGGGTTGATGAGCGTATCGATGTCATGCGTTTGAAGCAAATCCTCCAGCCGCGGCTGCGTGCGATTGGAGCACCCGGTTAGGCTCCGTTCCGCCGGTTCGCTGACACGTCGATCGGTGGCGCACATCGAGTAGGACGAGGTGTTCGTTGTCAGCGTAAGTGCACCGTTCGGGTATTGGCTGTTGCGTTTTTGGTTGGACATGTCGCCGAGCTGATCCGGCCACGACGTTTCGTCCTCGTCCTCCTCGTCCGCCTCCGTATTGAGATCCCGCTCGAACTGATCGTCCGGATCGGTCGCATCGTCACCGGTGACGTCGAACAGGCGCGCCTTCAGCCGCTCGGTAATTTCCTCCAGCTCGGTGAACTTGCGCTTCAGTGCGCGGCTGAGCGAGGTGTTGCTGTTGGCCGTCACGTCCAGCCCGATCGAGCCACAGTCGACATCGATCGAAAGCGGTATCTGGAAGTTCATCTGCTCGTCGAGCGTTTTGTACACCTGCACGTTCTCGAGCGGTTGCACGTTGACCTAAGAGAGGGACATGGGGTTTATTTATCATAAAACATCGAGCTTCTGCGCTATAGATCGGTCTGTGCTTGTATACCTTTATTTGACCGTTGCATCGACCGGAAAAGTCCATAATGTTGTACCAGCCAAGAATGTACGGCATCCCCGAGAGCAGTACGCTTAGATCAATCGCACAGAACCCGATCACGGCATCCTCCATTGGGGCAGGAAGCAGCCGACACTTAGGAGCATCGCTCAGCGCTGCTTTTCGCCATACCTTCAGTATGAATCGCTTTTCATCCTGAAAAAAGAGGATAGTTTAATTAGGTACAATAGCAAAAAAAAAAAAACAAAACTACAGCTGGGGTAACAAATGTCTCGATACAAACATCAATTTGTGTGATTGATATTCTGTTTATAAATAAGTCTTTATCTTAGCTCCAAAACGCAGCAACAGCGCCTCAACCGAACTTTTAAACATAATTTAAAATGTTTCGAGACAAAATCTTCAGGATGAATCAGATACCAAAATCATAACCTACTAACATCAGATCCTAAATCAGATACTAACAAAATAGAATATATACTGTCTTAGTTCAAATCTGCTAATATGCTCCTGAATCCCGATTTGATTAGTAGAGCTCCTCCACTGCTCTTGAGACGTCGCATAGAGGAACTAAAGTCTCTCTTCAGGGGTACCAAACGCATACAGAAGAATACGCAGAAGAAACTTACGTTCATCATCAGATCGACCGGCAGCTGCACCTCGAATCGCTTCTGCCAGCCGGGTGCACAGTTCCGTTCCAGAACGTGCGTCGTGTACACGATGCCTTCGTGCGATTTGACCGTGTTCGGCATGCCGGGCTTCAGATTGTAACCCTCGAACGTCGCATAAGCGCTCGGTTCCAGCTCGAGCGCTTCGGGCACGTTACGACTCTTGTGCCGCTTGGCGTACTTCTTGCTGATAGTGAGCTTCGGCAAATTGACCGCCTGCTCGATCTCGATCGCAACGCGAAACACCTTGCACTCGTCAACGGGAGCGGCGGCGCTGAGTTCCACGGTCGGTTCCTCCTTGATACTGCTGCCACCGTTTTCTGCCATCAAGGAGCAAGGATTGCCGGACGACGAACCGGACGTGCCGGAAGGGTACGCTTCATCGTCGCCGTTAGCTGGCGTGGGAAGGGCGGTTACCGAACCGTGCGGCGGTCCCGTTCCACCCGCACCCGCTGCCGGTGGCGTTTGATCGGCCGGTGTGGTGGCGGCACCGAACAACGAGGCCATATCCAGTCCACCCAGCGCACTGCCCATACCGTCCAGCGCCGTAGCGGGTGGCCGCTGGGAGAGCGCTTTCTGCAGGTTGTCCAGCAGATCGGCCGTCTTGCGCAGCTGGGGCCGATTGGCGTTCGAGTGCGGTGAGCCGACGTGGTGCGCATCACCGTCCATCGGTTGTTCGGCGCCGGTGTTGCTGTGATCGTAGCTCGGCGCCGTACTGCGCTCGGACGAGATGGGCAACCGTTGGGCAAGGTTTTCGATGAACGCCGACAGCATATTCGCCACTTCGGACGTTTGCACCTGCTGCTTGGTGCCGCTGCTCATCGACTGGATCGATTTGTACTCCGGCCGGGGGTAGATGCGGCGTGAGGGTGAACTGGCCGGCGTAGGCAACGCCCCCCTGCTGGACAGGGTGCGTGGCGCATCGCCGGATGTGTGGTGTAGGTTGCGAGTGCTCTTAAAGTGCTCAATCTGACTTTCGGTTCCGATCGCAAGCACGGCGTAAATTTGTCCGCACGGTTCCGCGGCCAACGGCGATCCGATGCCGCTCCATCCGTCGATGGAGATGACGGGCAGTTTAGCGTGCGACAGATGCTCGCTGAGCTGTGCGTCCCGGAAGGCGATATAGAACTGATGCAACGGTAGCCGGGTGACGCCGATCAGCTTCTCACCCTCGCCCGGTGGCTTCTGCCAAAGCTCCACCAGCATGTGCTGGTTGCGGACACGCTCGATGAACGCACCGTTCGCCAGGACCGGAAAGGTGCGCAGGTAATTGAAGTCACCGCTCTCGTGGCAGAGCTCCGACGTGAGCGTGGTCGCATCTTCCGCCCAGAACGGATGGCAGACGAGAAAATGGTCGCTGGCAGGAAGTGATCTAAGTTGGCCCAGATAGAGCAAACCGTGGAGTAGCTTCGCTTGACCCGCAGGTGCGGTGGTTTCCGTTTCCATCGCACTCGGGCCGGAAGGATCTGTGCGCCCGGGTGGTTCATTTTGATCTTTCTTTGTCGCTTCCTTTCCGTTGCCGGCGGTATTCGAACGCTGCTGGTTTGCGGACGCGCTGCCTTCCCGGGGTTGTCCGTTCGACGCTGGACTGTGATTGTCCGCCGGGCAGCCAGTGTGCGTGAGACAGGTCCAGCTTGGGTTTGGAAATAGCGCATGGTGTCGGCGTTGCCGGTTCGCTGCAGCCTGATGCTCGCAGGTGTGTGGTCTACGTGGACAGTGCAAGCGGGAGACGAAATTCGGTTCCGGTGAGACGTCATCCGAAGAGGCACTGTCGTCGCTGGAGCTTTCCAGCGTAACGTTACCTCCACTCGGCATGACGGCATCGATCAGCTCGGGCCCGAAGTGTAAACCCCGGCTACCGAGATCCATACGGAGCGTTAGCGTGCCGAGCAGAATGTCATCGGACGCAAGCCGTACCGGGCAACGCTTGTGACAGCTGAGCCTCCCGTCGAGCAGCTCGCGCAGCGTAACAATGGCCGATCCGAGATAGAAGAGGCGTGCCCTCGCAATGCTTCCGTTGGCCACGTTTAGATGAATGCTGAACTCGAACAGTAAGCCCTCATCCGAACCCACCGTCGGCACAACAAGGCGCGTTGTTTTGGGTTGACTGTCGAACAAAATCTCTGACTCATCGAACGCGACAGAGGCGGAGTGGAACTTAAGCAGCGTGGTTCCGGGATTGCGCGAAAGCTTCATTTTCACGATGAACGCAGGGTTCGTGGGTGGGGTGTGCCACTGATGCCGGGTGCGATGTTGTATCTCCTTTTGACCGGCCCGTGTGAGACGCAGCTCCTCAAGCAGCACGCGGATGCAATCGACGGACTGCAGATACGGCTGCCGGTTTGAGGCCGGAGCGGCATCGTACCGCGCCAGTGCTTCCAGCATGCTTTCGGCCGGCGAGATCGAGCAAATCTCACTGAGGACCGACCGTTCCGAGCACTCGGGGCGGGCGTCACTATCGCCTACGAGTGGTTTTCCGGTCAGATAGTCAAGCACCTTGCGCTTCGAGTTGTGGTCGAGCGTGTGGAACTTTTTCCCGACAGCACTTTGTGCACGCTGGGATGATTCGTGCAGTGGGGCTGGCTTTCCTTCGACCATCAGTGCGGCTCGGCTCCCGTGGGATACCCCACCGCCTGAGCACGGGATCTTCAGCGGGATCTGTTCGACGCACAGCATATTTCGATTTTCTTTCCCCTGCTGTCGATCTGCGGTGGGTTTCGCGGGCACTTCTGTGACCGACAGCTCCTTGGCGTCGAACTTGAGCGTGAACTGCAGGCAAAGCTCACCGAGCCGGAAACCTCGCACACTGAGTATCTCTCCGCAGGCTTGTGCGGCGGTTGTCGCCTCTTCCGATTGCTGACAGAAATTTTTGATTCTCCCCGGCAGCTGCACCTTCGCTGTGCCGATGAGCGATTCGGTGCGTTTCGAGTACAGCCGCAGGCGGATCGGTTCGCAGCTGTTCAGATAGCGCCGGAAGAGATCCGTGCTCGTGCGCACCTCGTAATCGATGCTTTCGCTCTCTTTCGCACCCTGCGTCCAGTTGAGCGTCCCGAACGGCGCGCTACCCTTCTGTCCCCACCAAACTAGCTGCAGATCGACGTTCACGAACACCTTCGCACTATTCCAGCGGATTCCGGTGCACGACGAGTGGATGGGACCGGTCGAATCCTGGAAGGTACCGAACCCTACGGTTAGTCTACCACGTGCCCGACCATCGACGTTCGGTGGAAGCGACCCCGCACACTTTTTCGGTTGTACTACACGGTTCTGCTCGGAAGCGCCAGCCGTGGTGGAAGAAGAGGATGCTGCAACGGCCGCAGTTGCTGCTACTGCTGTTGTTGTTGTTGGGGCAGAACTAGGTTTTACCTTTGGGTGCCGAATGATTCCGGACTGCCCTTTTACACCAGCGGCAAACATAGTTGATGCGGTTGCATTTTACACGAGTTTACGGTGCAGGAAGAAGGATGCTGCTGTTTTTTCGTTGAATAAAAAATCTGAAAAACAGACGCACAATCTTTGCTCACAACAATCCACGATTTTTTTTAAGGGCAACTGTCAAAACAACGGGCGGTTCGAGGAAGCTTGGATGCCAAGGTTGAACCGGTCGAACCGGTTGAACCGGTGATGGGGAGCCTCTGTTTGAGCTGTAATATTTTTGATTCTGGGTTTTGGAAAATATATTTGCAATCTTTTGTTCAACGCAGCTATCATTCAGTGCGAGTGTCACTTACCGAAAATTACGTTTGTTTTGCCTATTTGGCGTTACAAATCTTACATGAAGTATCGAACCCACCAGTATATCTTTGTCGCTCATCACCAAAACAAACAAGCATTCTCCCCGCTCTTGTCTCCAACACCTTGCGCACATCCAACGTCCGCCCGCACTAGACAAAATATTGCTAAAAATAAATACTAAATCCTGCTAAAATGCTTACTACTTTTTGTGGTGCAAATTGTCGCACTACAAGCAACAACAAATACGAACGGTAGTGGGCCACGTCAGTGTTACGGTCGTCAGCATCCGGGAAGCTGTTGCTACACCTGGTTACCTTCCAAGGACGAAAAAAAACGACAGTCACCTGTAAAGTTTTATACGCATTTGGCGGGCGACATTTTTGCACGGGCTGCGTGCATTTTTTCCAACCCCCTCGAAACGAACCGAAAGTGGTGCTGCCGCGAAATGCAAATCCCCTACATGAAGGTGGCGATCTATTCGCTTACCTTCCTAACGTACGCGTACACCGGCTATGGTTCGAACATGATCTCCAATCTACGTGATGCCATCATCGCTGCGGAAGCCGTGTTCGGAGACGTGATGAAGAACGTGCTGCATGTCGCGAAAAAGTTCAAAGTCGTCCACGAGGTGTTCGATGCGGCCGTAGAGGAGAACTGTGTGTACAAATGTCCTGGCGGTAAGGATCAACTGTGTATAGCTATCGGTACGGATGCAAGCATAAAAAACAGCTTCTCTTTCCAGACGTAACGCCCACGCGAAATAAATTCTACATACCACAATCGGACGGATGCGGATCGCTCGGGATGAAGATCGACACCGAGTATCTGCCGGCGGTCGAGATGGAGCAGTGCTGCAATGCTCGAGACATCTGCTACGATACGTGCAACAGCGACAAGGAGCTCTGCGATTTGGACTTTAAGCGCTGCCTGTACCGGTACTGCCCGACCATCGACGTTCGGTGGAAGCGACCCCGCACACTTTTTCGGTTGTACTACACGGTTCTGCTCGGAAGCGCCAGCCGTGGTGGAAGAAGAGGATGCTGCAACGGCCGCAGTTGCTGCTACTGCTGTTGTTGTTGTTGGGGCAGAACTAGGTTTTACCTTTGGGTGCCGAATGATTCCGGACTGCCCTTTTACACCAGCGGCAAACATAGTTGATGCGGTTGCATTTTACACGAGTTTACGGTGCAGGAAGAAGGATGCTGCTGTTTTTTCGTTGAATAAAAAATCTGAAAAACAGACGCACAATCTTTGCTCACAACAATCCACGATTTTTTTTAAGGGCAACTGTCAAAACAACGGGCGGTTCGAGGAAGCTTGGATGCCAAGGTTGAACCGGTCGAACCGGTTGAACCGGTGATGGGGAGCCTCTGTTTGAGCTGTAATATTTTTGATTCTGGGTTTTGGAAAATATATTTGCAATCTTTTGTTCAACGCAGCTATCATTCAGTGCGAGTGTCACTTACCGAAAATTACGTTTGTTTTGCCTATTTGGCGTTACAAATCTTACATGAAGTATCGAACCCACCAGTATATCTTTGTCGCTCATCACCAAAACAAACAAGCATTCTCCCCGCTCTTGTCTCCAACACCTTGCGCACATCCAACGTCCGCCCGCACTAGACAAAATATTGCTAAAAATAAATACTAAATCCTGCTAAAATGCTTACTACTTTTTGTGGTGCAAATTGTCGCACTACAAGCAACAACAAATACGAACGGTAGTGGGCCACGTCAGTGTTACGGTCGTCAGCATCCGGGAAGCTGTTGCTACACCTGGTTACCTTCCAAGGACGAAAAAAAACGACAGTCACCTGTAAAGTTTTATACGCATTTGGCGGGCGACATTTTTGCACGGGCTGCGTGCATTTTTTCCAACCCCCTCGAAACGAACCGAAAGTGGTGCTGCCGCGAAATGCAAATCCCCTACATGAAGGTGGCGATCTATTCGCTTACCTTCCTAACGTACGCGTACACCGGCTATGGTTCGAACATGATCTCCAATCTACGTGATGCCATCATCGCTGCGGAAGCCGTGTTCGGAGACGTGATGAAGAACGTGCTGCATGTCGCGAAAAAGTTCAAAGTCGTCCACGAGGTGTTCGATGCGGCCGTAGAGGAGAACTGTGTGTACAAATGTCCTGGCGGTAAGGATCAACTGTGTATAGCTATCGGTACGGATGCAAGCATAAAAAACAGCTTCTCTTTCCAGACGTAACGCCCACGCGAAATAAATTCTACATACCACAATCGGACGGATGCGGATCGCTCGGGATGAAGATCGACACCGAGTATCTGCCGGCGGTCGAGATGGAGCAGTGCTGCAATGCTCACGACATCTGCTACGATACGTGCAACAGCGACAAGGAGCTCTGCGATTTGGACTTTAAGCGCTGCCTGTACCGGTACTGTGACGATTACGAGAAGAACGTAGTGGGCGACATCGTCGTGAAGGGTACGCGGGGTGGGCTTGTACGTTGGAAGTTGGACCGTTCTTTTAACCCATTCCTTCTCTCCGACACAGGTTGTAAGGCGGCTGCGAAGATGCTCTTCACTGGCACGCTAACGTTAGGCTGCAAATCCTATCTCGACTCGCAGCAACGGTGTTGCTACTGTCCACCGGAAAAGGCGGAAGGAACGAAACCGGACGGGGGGAAATACGGCGACCCGAAGGGAACGAAGGACTACGGCAAGGATAGAGACAACAAGGGCAAGGAGAAGAACAAATACGGCTGGAACAAGGAGTTGTAGGCTGGAACTTGCAACGAACAACAGACGAGGGTTGTTCCGAGTTGTAGCGTTCGCAATACTGTGATTAGACTAGTGACGAATGTTTGTGCTTTGTCGTAGCGGTTACCATCCGGAAACGAATAAAAGACTCGGTGTATTTAATCCCTGACGATCCTATCAATCGCACATACAAAGACGCATCACGGGCATGTTTAAAATATGTATTTATTATTATTATCAATTTGTGGCTTATAGTACTTGTTACAGTTTCATTGCAGCTGTATTTGCTCCTCAATTCTCCGCGTTCATATAGCTAATTTCGTTGACTTATAATGCAAATGTATGCTGGTGTGGAACGAAAGACGATAAAACCGATTGTGGAACCTTTAAGTTATTAGACATGAATAAAAGAGTCCATAAATGATCATGAGGAAATGAGTCTTGCTATAAAATAACAGTTATAAAACAGGTGACACGTGTACGAAAATGCATATATCGATTCTATAAGTATGAGAATTTGAATATACCCTATTGCGACCGTTTCTGCAAGCACTCTTCTCTCTGCTGCTGCACGAGAGCATTGTGTTACGGGACGTTTAGGTCCTCCTATATTCACTCCTGATTGATATATAGAATAGCTTTTCATTACACCCTCTTCCTTTACGTAAACAGCTGTAAGTACAACCTTGCAGCAAACCAGTACCCAATCTACTTCCCGGGAGCGAGCACTAGCTCTGTTCGTTACTTTTGTCACACCTCGTCACTTCCAAACGTCTGCCTAGTGAACCAGAAATCTCACCCCTCCGTGCAAGATTGAGATAGAGTTTTTGTTTTGTTTTGCGCGTTTGCAAAATAGATTAACAACATTAAAAAATTCCATCCGGCTACGCGTGTACGTGCTCCGGGGGAGCAACTGCGGGGAGATCGTTGATGGCCAAACGCGCACTGCATCTGGAAACCCCAATCTCGTTCAACGCTCAGTCTCAGTACGGTGCGTACCGATGGGTCGGCGATGGGCCGCGCAGGCCCCGCCGATCGTCGAACGAATCGCGGCTAAAGTCCTCGTACACACCGAACCGGCTGATGCTGCTGCTCCCATTGCGACTGGTCGGGGGCGGCGTGCGACGGCTGAAGATGGCATCGTAGCTGCTGCTGCTCCGGCTGCTCTCGGTCACGCTGCGGCGCATCAGCGGCGGTATCGGTGGCATCGGCTCACGCCTCACGGGGGGAAAATCACGACCCCGGATACCGTACCGGCGTTCGAACAGGTCGCGCGGATCCTCGTACCGGTCATAGTAGTCGAACGGATCCTGAAGAAACGGGAAAGAGGGAGCGCGCAGGTGAGGGCGAGCTCGTTATTAGCCATTCTGAATCCACTGTTGCTTACGTTTCGTACGATATCATTGAAAGCGTTCAAATAGCGGAAAGAAAAGCCACCACTTCACTATGCAACAAAGGAAAAATTCTCCGCACAGCACTTGGGAGAGACAGAGCTGATAAATTTGACAGACGATGCAAATTTTAAGGATACCCGAATCCGGAAGTTTTTTTTGCGTTTTTACCAGTGATTACAAGTGCTGTGCAGTAAATGTAGGCGAAGAACTGCTACTACAAGTAATGAAGAGTGAACGGTTGTTATGAAAATCACTTGCTATCCAATTTATGACTAACTTTATGAGCTCTATCTGCTCTGTTACAGAAGAGGTGAAACAGATACGAGAAACGTTTGCTCTGAGAAACACTTTTGATGCTGTTTCCAAACATATTTCATGATTTAATGCTATATATTCCGATTTGTGCAAATCAAAAGTTTGGAAATAATAACAACAATAATAATGACTAATATGTTGCGTTTCCGAAAAAACAAAAAAAACAGGTGTTTTAAGAAAAAAATCAAAATTGTTGTATGCAAAACAATAAAGAATTGAAAAACGAAAGGAAAAAAGATGCGTGCGGGATGTTGGTGGGGTAGGATTTTTTTTGGCTGGTTTCGATTTTACCCTAAATCCGTCGATGATACGATCGCGAAGGAACGGCGGCGGCGGCGGCGGTGGATACGGATCCCGTGCGTACATGTTGCGTTCGCGGAAGCCTCGTTCGGCCCAGATCAGACGCGGACACTCCTTCGACCAGTGGCCGGCCCGACCGCACCGGTAGCACTGTTCCGGGTCGCCCATGCCCGGCTTCGGCCGGACGCGGCTGGTGGACACCTGCACCTTCATCGGCTGGCCGTCCACCATCATGCCGTTCAGTTCCCGGATCGCTTCGTTCACGTCGCCGGTCGGGTCGAGATGGACGAACCCGTAGTTCCGCACGATATCGCACTCGATGACGGTACCGAACTTCTGAAACAGCTCCCGTACCTGCGGTGCGCGCGTTTTGTCCGTCAGGTTACCAACGAAGATCTTCGTCGTGTTGGCGTTCGGTGCCCGGCGGCTCCGGGCCGCCTCCACCTTGATCGCCTGGCTGCCTATGACGTACCCATTCAGGTGCTGGATCGCCTCGCGGCCCTGATCCTCGTTCTCCATGTGCACGAAGCCGAAATTCTTCACCACATCGCACTCGACGACCGTACCGTACTTTTCGAACAGTGGCCGCAACTCGGACGGCTGCGTCTTCTCGTCGACATTGCCGATGAAGAGCTTGAACGTACCGGGCGGCAGTTCCCGGCTGCTGTCGCTTGATGGATCTATTTTGACGGCTTTGCTCATACCCCGCTGGGGGTATGCGTCACGCACGGAACGGTCTGGCGTCACTCGGGACGACGGGCGGGTGTGGGCACGCGAGAGTAACCGGGACAGCAGAAGGATCGTTCCTCCGACGCCGGCGGGGGGAGGGGACGATTCAGACGGGGGCTAACGTATTCGCGCGATGCAACGATCGTGTACTGTTTTGCTTTTGTTTGTTTTTTTTTGCGATGGTGCACACCCGGAACGCACGGCACAACACGGCGACGGTTCTGCGTACGAGGCCGCAGAGAGGGGATATAGTGGCGACGACTGCACTTCCGAGGACGACCACGACGATCACGGCGTTGTGGTTACACGGACACCCGGCGGCGGTTGACGAACACTCGGTATTCTTCGGAGAGTAGCAATAATAATAATAAAACGAAGCGAAATATGATCGATTAAGTTTTTTGCTTTAGCGACTATGTGGCTTGCAGGGAGTATGTACTGCTTGAAGGGCACACGGTCACTCCTAAACCCGAACGTTTTTGTTTGCCATCGTGCGATTAATCTTTAAGCACTTTAATTACGCTGTAGCGCTACGTGAAATTTGCTTTCCCAGGAAATGCCTCCCAAGCAGAGCATACGGGTAAATATATTTCATAAACACGTAGCCATGATGGCCCGGACAAATATGGCCGATTTTGGGCATCACCGAGGCAAGCGACACAGCGCGAAGCTGGTTTCGTTCATCACGGTTCCGGCCTACCGTTCTCTCTCTGCACTTACGACGCTTCCGTGTGTAATTCAGTTTCCAGTACTTACCGTCCGCTGCAATGTACGGGCTCGTAAAATCGTACGAGAAACTCAATTTTTAGCAACAATTTTCACTTCGCATACGGCTTTTTTCTCGAAACCTTTTTCACCACAGCTGGCTGTCTTGACAGCTGTCATTGTGTGTAAGACGTTGCGGGAGTGGTGAATTTAACCGTTTGTTTTCGAAAAAAAGAATACCCATTTGACGAAGTGCCACAATAGCAGCACCGAAGAGTTCGAATTTGGATAGCTTTTGTTATTGACCGCCTAGGTTCGCTGCCTAAAAATGTACTGGAAGTGCTGGTTCCAGATCATGCACGATCTTGACACCGCGAAAGGAACCGGAATGTATGCGAAACAACAAGCAACGAGGCATGCCAAGATTAACTGAAAGAACCGACACCGTCGGAAGTTTCACAAGGCAGTTTCATTCAAGGTGAGCTTGTGTGCATTCTCAGCGCAATAGTATTGCGATGAGCCAGAAGCATCTATAGGAAATATTCGGTATGCAATTACAGTGACTCTCCGAGATACGCTGTACTCGAGATACGTGGATTTTCAAATTGGACAGAACAACTGGTTTATTATATCGGTTTCAGTTCGTCCAGGGACAACAGTCAAATGCAACACAAAGAGATGTCAAAACAAAACAAAATTACGAGGAATCATTTCATTCTGGTTCAATTCTGTTTCGTTTTTTCGCAGTGTTTAACATTCTTTAGGCAGCAAAAAATTATAGCGATTCGCAAAAAGTATGAGGTTTGCAAAAATGTGTAATTTTAAAAATTTGATTTGAATATCCAACGAATACAAATGAAGAGGAAAACGAAGAAGAATATCATTTATATCCAAAACATTAGTTCTGGATCCCTTAACATGAAGTATAAACGATATGTCACATGCAATTCGACTTACGCTGAAATTCGAGAGACGCTGATGCCGTCGGAGCGCATTAACCGCGTATCTCGGGGAGTTACTGTACTCCAATGTGTACAACAATATTACTTATCATTAGAAACTTACGAACATATGAAGAAGAGGCACCGCAAATCCTCCTTACTCAACCTCGGCCTCCCACTATACGAGACGTTTTTTTGGCTTTTCTATAGCGTATCTTATACAAGTTATCTGTTTTTTTTTGTCACTTTGAGATGCCGTTTTTAGCAGATGGTACAAAATTTGAAGCGATTCTTCTTTGAACCGTGTTGTACAAGTCCGAATGAGAGAGAGAGAATAAGTGAGGAAAGGGATAGAATGACCAGTTACCTTCCCCACTCAATTCCCCAGGCAATTGTGTATAGAGGCCTTCGAAACGGTAAGGCAGGGCTCTATGAAGCGTTGTGCACCGGGCGTAGTGAAATATATTCCCCTTACATTTTATTTGGACGGCGCACGCATCGCTCGAGGAACGAGAGCCATGAGTTCTGCAGCTCTCTCTCATTCTCGTCGATAAATATTTCTTCCCGACGTCGGTTTATATGCTGGTTAAGGGTGTTAAGCGACCACATTCCGATGCGTAAAACTGCTCGGATTGCGCGCCGGGTATACACCACGATGTTCGAATCAACTGTCAGTTTCTGCTTGTCAACAAACGAGGCGAGGTCGCAGACATGCGATTACGCCAAAGGGGGAAAAAAATTAAGTTAAAAAAAACATAGCCTGCTGCCACATAAGTTAGTTTACATACAAATCGCGGGGGCTTCGTTTTATGGGTTCATTGGTCAGTCGAACGATCGTGCCAGCAAACATGAGCGGTCCAGTTGCAGAATTTGTGAAAAGCGCCATCGCGAAGGACAAGGTGGTGATCTTCTCCAAAACCTACTGCCCGTACTGCACGATGGCAAAGGAGGTGAGTAATGCCGGACATCCCGCAGCGGCTATTTCCAATAGACGGTAGAATGACGTGTCTTCTGCGGATGTGAATCAGAGCACATATTTGTCCTCATGGGCGACACAACGCTAATTTACCGACGCCTTACTTCGCAGCCCTTCAAGAAGCTGAACCAGGACTATGCCTGTTATGAGCTTGATAAGCGCAACGATGGCGACGAGATTCAAAACGTGCTTGGTGAGCTGACCGGAGGGAGAACGGTAAGAGAACGGGGTCCTTTGTTATGTGACATCACCCGTTTTATAGGCATCTCGAGCAGTGTACAACTAACGGGAGGAACAATTGGCAATACCATTATCTATTTGTTATCTCTCCTCCCTCCAATTTCGCCAGGTACCGCGGGTGTTCATCGATGGCAACTTCGTCGGAGGCGGCACCGACATCAAGAAGATGTACGACGATGGACGGTTAAAAACGATGCTGGCCTAAGTTACTGTTTCCTCATCCGTTTCAGTGCCCAGTGTTGAAGTGTAAAGGCAGACATTTTTAATTTGACTCTCTTGAAAAATACACTGCAAAGCAGAATTCTAATAAAAAAAAGTTACTAGATAAGAGTCGTGAGTGTCCGACTTCCGCGACTATGGTTCGTTTAGTTTGTGCTGGATCGTTCTTATCGCTTGTCCCGATAGATACCTAACGGAGTCGAATAGAGCGTTCGCGTACTGAGCACTGTTGACGGGAAAGCTTAGCAAACCGCAAGCCGTGCGGTCGAGAATCTCTTCTCTTTTAAGAGCATAATACATTTCATTGTCACAGCCATTTACAGTCAAACTGTTAAGATCAAGCGCTGCAAGTACACGTTGGTCGACGTACGGTTGAAGGATCATTCGGTATTTCAAGAGATTGCCTTCCAAATAGCGGCGTTGGCTGTGCATAATATGAAACAGGGGATAGCTATCGTCTTTAATCCGCTGCACCACATCTAAAGCCATCGCTGTAGTTACTTCAAGCGCACTAATGCTCGTCCTCTCCTCGTTCGATTGACGGAGTGCGCATTCGACTAGCGAAGTAACCGATGTAACCGGTGTCGGAGGTCGGAACTTGCACTTCTTCAGAGTGAAGCTTTCCGACTCAAACTGTGCCACGATGGAAACGGGACCCATGGAAACCTTTGATTGATTGCGCTCGGATCTGTTCCGGAAAGAACTCAGCCTCGTCAAGCTTCGTTCGTTGGACATTGATGACTTTCTGGTGCATTCGTCCTTCGAGATACTTTCAGTTTTTCTAACAGCCACCTGATCGATGAGCTTACAAGCTGCCTGGACAGATGTGTGAACGATTTGCTCCATCAGCTCGCCGAGCCTATCCGCTACGTACCGTTTGCAAAGTTTATCCTGCGGCAGGGGATCGGTAGGCGTATCACGAAGATCCAGTACGAACTGGCTGGCCGTATCGATTATTTGCGTGCTGCTGGGAGTGGGGCTCATGGTTGCATGAATCGTATATGCCGCATTGATTGCGTCCTCGATTGTCCGATGCACGTTCAATTTGGTTTTACCGGTCCTTGACCTTGCCCAAACGCTGTTCTGGTACTCCTTCAGCAGTGCTCGCGTTAGTGCTGTTCTGTTGCGTCGTTCATATTTTCTAGCCAAATTTCGCGCCTTTCGTCGAACCAGATCTTCCTCCAATTTAATGTGTTTCCGTTTGTACATATCTTTTCTGTCTTGGACTTTGTACTGCATTTGTGTGAGGAATGTGTCCAGCGATTTTATGTTTTCTTTCCTTTCGTTCATACACGCGATGTAGTGCAGACGAAAGCGTTCAATTTGCTGAAATGTTTTTTTTTTAATAATATAAAATAGTCGAACTACTTAAGAACATTGCGTTAAAAATTTATACCATTCTTGTTCGTATCTCCAAGCTTCTCTGTTTGTTATTAGCTAATCGTTGTTGCAGTAGAGCGTCCCGTTCTCTCAATTTTCTTTTAAGTACTAGGATTCTTCTGCAAAATTCAATAAATTGTGATATATTTTACGATACGTTGAAACTGATGACCTTTGCTTACCTTTTCCGTAACGATAACAAATCGGCATAACGTTGTTTGCTTCTTAAATCAGTGGTTTTCACACCAATTGACTGCTTTTTCTTTTTTTCTTGATGGCGCAACACATCTGCCACGCGTTGTTTATAGTCATTGATGGACTTTTGCCAGCTTAAAAAAACGTTTTGTTTGTACGAAGTAAAAAGCAGCAAAATAGTATTGATTTACTAACCGTTCTAGTTTTCTGTTGAAAATAATAAAAGCACGGTTTTTTCTGATGGACAGTTTTTCATTAAAGTCATCCAAGTGTTTTAAATGAGCTTGTATCTTGAAGCAATCATGGTTATGTGCCTGGTCCGTGTTCTGGAAAGGGCAATGATATTAAATGCTGTTTATTCTTCCTGCTAGATAATCATACCATTTCATGCATCCGTTGTTGCAACAGCAAACGATAATGTTGGTAGAGGAAGCTGCGATATTTGTTGAGTTCCATTAGAGTGCATGTTACTCGTTCATTGTCGTTAATTAATCCACGGTGCTTCAAGTTCTGAAACGAATTGTAATTAGACATTTTGCACTGACCTACGAACACACAATATTTGAAAATACTAACCTTTTTAAGTGCTTTATTCCAAAACTGGCGCAGGTGCGTATCGTGCAACTCATTGTAGGTTCTTTGAACGACACGATGACTGGGATCTTGCAGATCAAATCCATGAGCTTTAGGAAACTCCCATAGAGCTTGACCCAGCGCTCCTCTCGAAAATTCGATTGCGTGCACTGGACAGCAACGGTTGGGAATCTTCGACGATGGAAGCAGATCAGCCCATTGCTGCACAATTTCGTTCGGAGCAGCGTCTGCATGCTGTGGAACTAGCGTGCATAATTTGGTTATCGTCGTCGGACGACGTAGAGTTAGAAATTTGGACATTCTTGTACCGTAGCTCGATACTGGTGCACGCACGATGTATACTATGATTTGAAATCGGTGGAATAGCAAGATTGACACCCGTAGAGAGAGAAGATAAGATGGAACATTCAGCATAAAAACAACAAAGTACGCTATGAATTGTACCGAACAATACAATCCATAGCACAACGATGTGAAAATTTGGGAAATAAAATAAAAACCACCGCAAATACGAAATATCCCATTGTGAGGTAAAAAACACTTTTCGCCCCGGAAATCGTGCGAAAAGTATGACAGCTCGTCTGTTCGTTCGCAAATGTCAACAAATGTACACAAAACACCGCGCTCGATGTGGCTGTGTATGTGTGCTTCTGCGTAATTGCTGTTTTCGGTTTTTGTTCGACCTCGTGCGGTTCGTGCAATTTCGTGCGGTTCCGGACGTGAAAAGTTGGTAAAAACGGTTAGTGCAAAAACATCACCGATACCGGCAAGCCGGCGGCCGAGCGATCCTACTACCAGCGTGGACTATTCCACTGATGTTACTCAACAACGTCCTGGGCCGGACTGTAGCTGCGTTACGGATTTGCACGAACGGGACACACGCACCAGCCAGCCGAACGACCTTTGCAGGCCACTACGTCCAGCGGCAAAGCAATCGACAGTATTTAGTTAGAGGTAAATAGTTTTGGGAAAAGACGGCAGAGACTTTACAATTGCGCGAAGACTCCGCAGATCGCACGTTAACGGACAAACATCCCGGAAGTGAAAAAAAAACTACATCACACGCGGTGGTACTGCATTCCCAGCCTGCTTTGTTACTAACATCAGCACGTAATTGGAACCGTGTGCCAAAGACGGACTCACAAAATCTGTTCTACCTCGCAGCCT
Organism: Anopheles dirus; assembly: GCA_000349145.1. Classification (NCBI taxonomy): domain Eukaryota; kingdom Metazoa; phylum Arthropoda; class Insecta; order Diptera; family Culicidae; genus Anopheles; species Anopheles dirus. Next base: position 75,588 of record KB672802.1, on the reverse strand, counting down.
ACTGCCTTCGAATGGTTCTCTAGCTACTGCATGCAAGTAGCAAATACAAAGAAGCACCGTCCGGCATGCTACCAGTGTGCCGAAGGAGGAGAGCCAAATCATTCCAAATTACCATCACTAGCTGGCTGTGCATTTTCGAACTGAACTAAGCGTTAAGAAAGCATCCTATACTAGGTTCCAAAGCATACTTTATACGCGGATAAAGAAACAAAACTACAACCTAAGTGTGACTAACAAATCATTCCGCACCGGCATACGCATCTAACACCATCCATCATGCTTACGCTAACCGTGTTGATTGCAAGGGGTGAGTAAAGAGTCCTTGCAAATATCCACCCACCAACGTTTCTCGATGGGCTGATCGGTATCTGTAGCTAGCATGATTGTCGCGTAGCGTTCAGTTTATCTTATGTTTTGCTTCTTACAGTTCGCACATCATCGCAATCATACGTGTAGCACATTGCAAGTAGGTGAACGTAGAAACTGCCAGAAGTAGCTCACTCTTCAAATCCTTTCGCATCCGATCGCAGCTTGGCTCGGTATCTCACGAGAAGCGAAAGTGCACAAAAGCAGCTGCAGCAGTCTGCCTGTCTGTCGCGAATCTGTTTGAATCGGCTAACAATGAGCCAACCCCCGGCGATGGAATATCCAAGAAGGGAAAAGGCCAACCTTGATTTCCCAACTGCTTTACCGCGATTTCACAGACGGGATAAGCGATCCAGATTTCGCTACCTTTCTCCCCGCCTTGGGTATATAGAGATAAAAAGATGAGTGCGTGTTTTTTTAATAACCGCGCGTATATGTGTGCGCTACTATTAATAGATGCGTGTTTCGTTGCCAACAGAGCATCGGCTTTTTGTGATCCGTTCCGAACGCTCATTAGAGACGGGGGGAAAAAAAAGGATCGAGATTCATTTCATCGAAGGTAATGATTATGGTGATGAATGTGGGACAAACCTCCATGAAATGTGATAGATGGGCTCGGTTGTGTGCGAAACGTCCTAGAATTGTATGGAAATGGTGTGTGTTCTTAAAATACAATTCTAGGTCGGTTCGGTTGGCTTTGAATTGCTGCAATTAGTAGTTCAGCTGAAGGACAGAGACAAATGCAAAAGACAATCTGCAGCTATTGTGCGGATAATTGATGGTGTAATGTAGGGTGGGTCGAATATGCGCTAGTTGTCGTCGTAGTCTATGACGGGCCTAGGACATCGCTGTCGTCATTGTCGAGGGTGGCTTATACGCGCGGTAAAATTAACATATAGGGAATAGATTCCGGTGCGCTAAGAATACAGTCTCAATCGCTTTTGGCAGTAGATGCACCGAGATGATGCTAGTAGTGTTGTTTCTCGGTTGCTAATCTAGCCTTTTGCCATCTCCCAACCACGTGATGATTAATATTCCCTAGTTCGGTAGTGTATGGTGGCAAATCTCAACACTACAGACGAAACTTTGCCTCAAACTCTTCCCGGCGAGAGAACGTGAAACTATGCAGCAACGAACGCCCTTAGCAACCGGGAGAGAGAGAACGGTTTTTTCACAGCACCTACGATCGTCGAACGCACGACGGAAACGCGATCCTCGCGGAACCGGGTGCCATAGTGCGCCTGCGCCATTCACCGGCAGTCAGCTTTGCGCATGGCAGAATCCATCTTGAATCGGGACACCCGAACACGAACGGGCCCCGAAAATCCCGCACACGGAAAGAGAATATCATCACGGTCCCGAAACCGAACCGAACTCAGTCCATATCCATACGCTGCTGGATCAAGAACCCGGGAGCACCGGACGGCGTACTAACTGCGCCATTAGCAACACCGTACACGCGGTTCGGACACGACCTTGTCATCGTGCGACGGTCAATCCACCGGGTTGTGAAATAATTCCTTCGGTGCCCGGAGCCATTTCTGTGCATTGTTTTTTTCCCTTCACTTCCTTTGCTGTGAGTGATTGCGCCGCTCACGGGGCACGGAAAAATAAGTTAGCAAACTATTTGTTTTTCTCGCACCCACGAGAAGATCGGGAAATTTTGTGTGACTCACTGCTGTTTGCTTTTGCTGCGTGGTTGCCTCACGAACGAACAAGGGCCGGTTTGGTGTGGACAGTGATCTGTAGGCAGTAAATAGGTTGCACCCGTTGGCACTAGAAAATATTGCGTGTTGGAATAAATATTACCCATTGGTCAGTGTAACTGTGTGCGACTGTGTGCGAGTGAGGAGGAGTGCTGATAGTAGTAAAAACTGGTGAATATTATTTATCATTAGTTGTGCATGTCTGTTTGCTTTTACAATTAGCTCGACTGGGATGGGATGGGTGATAAAGTATAGTTTTCGATCGATAGCCTTCGATTGGACCTTCTTTTCGGTAGCTTCCCAGTTAGTACGTTGCTAGACGTTGCCCGAGAAGCTGTGCTTTGGGAGAGTTAGCTTAAACGATAGCTGTGCAACCTTTGTTTGGAGCTATTTCATATACTAATCCAAATTTTCCTTGACGTATTATTTTTCGGTTAAACAGCATTTTCAAGCGTTAACGGAAACATGGTTAAACAAGGACCTCGTCCGCTCGTCATCTGCGGCCCATCGGGCTCGGGAAAGAGTACCCTGCTGAAGAAGTTGTTCAAAGAATTCCCGGACACGTTCGGATTCAGGTTAGTATACGGATATGACTTTCTGATATAAAGTATGATTCATAGTGTATCTCCTTTCCCATACCAGCGTTTCCCATACCACGCGCAAACCCCGCCCGGGAGAGGAAAATGGCATCCACTATCACTTTGTCTCGGTGGAGGAGATGCAGTCTGCCATCGAGAAGGGCGAGTTCATTGAAACGGCGGTTTTCAGCGGCAACATGTACGGAACGAGGTAGATATTTTTGTTCCAAAACCAACAACTAGTCCCTGGCCTAGCATGCACGTGACGCGAGTTTGTGACATTTTAATTTGTTGGAAAACTTTTAGCAAAAAGGCGGTAGAAAACGTGCAGCATCAGGGTAAGGTGTGCGTGCTGGACATCGAGATCGAGGGTGTGAAACAGATCCGCAACTCGGACCGTTTGAATCCACTGCTGGTGTTTGTGAACCCACCGTCGATCGGGGAGCTGGAGCGCAGATTGCGAGGCCGCCAGACGGAAACGGAGGAAAGTCTGCAGAAGCGTTTGAACACCGCACGCAGTGAGATTGAATATGGTAAGATAGTCTCTGCTGTACTCTTTCACAACTGGACACAAAGGGGTTGATGAAACAAAATGCTCTGATTTGCATGAAAAGTATAGTAGGATCAGATCCCTTCGGATCCTCCTCTTAGATTGATTGGATCGGATCTTGTTCTTGATCTTGATAGTTCTGCCCTGTGGTACAGATCCTACCCTTTTGGAGAGGATATGAGGTTTAGCAATATATTAATCACCCACCCCCGTATTGTGAAGCTCATTGCGGGCAGATTGTTGCAGGCGATAGGATTAAAATGGCATTACAACGTAATTTATCTTTATCAGGTACGTCGCCCGGCAACTTCGACGTGGTTGTACAGAACAACAACCTCAAGCAGGCGTACGAAGATCTGCGCAACTTCATTGTACACGAACTGGAAACGCAGCAAGGCCAAGGTATCAATGTTAGTTTGAACCGTGTGTTTGACGAGTGAACCCAACTCCCCACTCTGCTACCCCCTCTCTTGTTGCTGATCCATTGCTGATTTGTTCCCGATGTTTGACCTAACGTGCGACCCTAACTAATCAAACTACCACCTCGGAACCGACCCGTTAAAGATTTAACACAGAGTTTAGTATTGGCATACCGAAACCAAAACATGACGTGTGTGTGTGGTATTGATCGATGCTACCAATCGGCATTTATATTAACCAACCTGACTGGTACACCCCAGCAAAATGCTCTGTCACCGAATGAGTATCTCTCTGATTTATTTCTATTTCTACATTTATACAATGAACGTTCCCCCCCCCCCCCCACTGCTAGAGCAATCACCAGTACAAGTCCAAATGCAATTGGCATATTTACAACTCCACTATGAACACACAAGTTATCTAAACCCAAGGTATCGATACCACCTAGTTACACCGTCTATACAATTGCGACACGTTTACAAAAAATGGATACAATTTTGAAACATGTTTTTTTCTATTCAAAGTTTTAAACAAAACCCTAATTTAATTAATCTTGTATTATTTTTTTATACGAGGTGATTTTTTTACAATCAAGTTATTATTGATAGCGGTTTTAGTATAAAGCTAATAGCTATACGTACCTAGTGTGAAATGGAATATGAGCCAACGCGAATAAGAGCCGTTCATAATCGACAGTGGATTGATAATCCTTCTACACTATGGCCAGAAAGTTGCGCCAAGGATAGCTTGTGGAGTAAGTGTATTAGAAAACAAACAAAAACATCCTACACATTCCAGTGTGTCAAAGAAACATACGTTAACTCAATAAGCATACTTTTCAAAGGGACTTTCTTGTCATGGAATTTGTAATGATAAAAAAAAAAAATGCGAAAAGGCATCTGGTTAGAATAGGAGTGCATTCGAAGCAATCAACGTAACTCATATCCCCTACTTTACTTACTTCGATTCTTCCGGTTGCCCTGTCGAAATAGGAAGCAGAATACATACCATTCCACGTGTATAGGTGAGATTGTTTAAGACGTCGCTATTGAGAGTAGGATTGGATTAAGGGATAAGCAGAAGAAAAAAATGTTTACGTTTGTTAATTGGTGGAGACGCTGGACAGATAATTACCTTCATGAAATACCTCTTCCTGAATATGCTACATTTGGTGGTGCTAACACGCAATCCTCTCTGTTCTATGTTTAACTGCGAGCTGGCGTATTGTCAGCCTTTAAGTGCATGATGAATGCTGAATAATGCCCGTTAAGCTACTAACGATTTTGATATCGATTTCGCGTGCTCAGATGAGTGGTGGTTAGTAATACGTTTGTTTTTGGTTCGACTTTTTCTCTTGTTCTTGCACGATATAATCTGCCTAAAGAACGTTTATGTGCAGCGAGGACGCAGTAATGAAACGATATACTTTTCCTTTCACTTCGTTTAGATGTATTTTTTGTTACGTCACTGGTTAGCAATTACAAAACGCACGAAGTCTAATTCGGACGGTGCTTAAGGACTGCCGAGCCGAGCCGTTCAGCAACATTTATTTCATTCGACAAACGCGTCTTCTACACATGCCCCACTCTCCGCCCCTTCCCAACCCACCCAAAAAAGCTCCACTTTGGAGACAATGGATCCGAAGCACTAGCCATGTAGAGAGGACTACGATGTACTAGAATGATTCCTTCCCACAACCGCATTGTAGCATTGTGCAATTCCAGCTTGTTGTGTCGTCTGTCGTGCTTTTATGCTGCATGTGTAGTGTTGCGCACACATGCACACGCGCACAACACAGCACACGCCACCGTTTAGGAGAACTGAATGTTAGTTTAAGTACGTAATACTGCGAATCTATCTGTACCACCCACATCCCCGCCCGCTACCTGCCGCAAGTGTGTCAAAGTAGCCGTCTCTTGGTGAAGGGCTTTTGGCCGTTTGTATCAACCCAATGCGCAATGCTTTTTATTTATAATTTTTATGTAACATTGGTGGAAAATACACATCGGGTTTGTGTGTGTGTTTTTTTGTTCTTTTCTAAATGATAACTACCTTTAATAGAATAAACAAACACATCTAATGTACTGTACTCTACAGTGTTTAGCGAAATTGGCTTGTGGAACAAGTAGTTCATTCAACTTAGTTGCCAAAAATTCTAAATATATCGAGAGAAAATAATGTTAACGCAGATCATGATGATTGTAGGACTTATCGAACTCTGTGCTGTAGAAAGTGACCACCTCATCTGTAGGTTGGCTACACCTCACCGTACACTTGAACACTTGAGCAGATTTATAATGATTACTTTGTTATTTAGAAATGAGACTAATTGAAATATTTAAACACAAAAATAAAAAATAAAATGTAGTAAACCAAATCAGAAAGACCGTTGTTCGATATTTGAACATTTATTGATGTCTGTATTGAAAGAAAAGGTAGATCGCAATATTGAACGTAGTCTACTAAATAGGCCTCAGGCCAACGAATGATGACAATGCTACATGCTACTAATTGTGGTTTTTGTAATACAAATTGCGATTTTTTTAAGTTTTGTTTTCAAAATTATGTTGTTATATATAAAATAAATATTTAAAAATAAATATTTATAATAATATGGATACTCTATAGAAGGGTAGAGTAAACCATCAAGAACTTGTTTAGTTTTACGATGTATGCTACTTAAGATAGAAATGGATCAAAAAGTGTTTAGTTACAAACAGTCATGCAGTTTCGCTAATACATACATTTTTCCTTTTCACAGACACGACAAACTTAAAAGGACTAGACCTGCATTCATTATAAGTCTTGCGTACAGTCAGTCCTGAGGGTGAAGGCCAATCTGCCAATTTTTACGTATAGTTTTAAAGGTTTTTAAAATTTTGGCGCCTGCGGATTTTTACATGAGGGGGGCTGGCGAGCAAACGGGAGGAGGTAGGGTCACAAACTCGACGGATTATAAAACTAAAATAGTTTTCGCACAACTGGTGAAAATTTCAGCCCAATCGGTCAACAATTGCCAAAAATAGCCTTCTAGGTGTCAATTGACACCATGATTTGCACGAAAGGAGTAACAAGTTGTATCTCAGAAATTTACGGATTTTAAAATTTTTAAAAATTCTTTAAAAAAAACTTTCCAAAAATATAAAACTTTGGGTGAAAACCGTTTGTCAATATCTCTATCCGTTTTCGAGTTATAGAAGCTCAAAGTTGCAAAAGTGTCAATTGACACCAGATTTGTCCGTTAGTGTTAATGAATGAAATTCCTTTTATACATATTGTATACAAACTGAGACCTGACATATTTTTATTATATTTTTCTGGGAATTTTGAAACAAAATTTTTATCTTTACAGACTACGATATTTTACCCTGCCTAAAACCATTAGTTCTATATTTTATAATCTTTTATATTAAAAGTGTTGCTTATGAATAAAAATAGCTTTTATTTTATCTTTGTAACTAAATTAGTTTTAACCACATATGACTGTACTCTGCATAATAAACAATATTGGGAGAACCATGCAGTTTTAAATTAGAAAGGACAATTAAAAGTTTGTATATTTGCGTATTATATGCGCAAAAATACAAACCTGTTGATGAATAAGTTCATTTATGTTTACTTACTTGTTACACTCAAATAAATAATTTCTTTCAATACACCGCTGCATCATGCTACTAAAAAAGGCAGTAGAAATTCCGTTATCTTTTTTATTTTACGAGCAGCACAGAAACGCATTAAAGAGAAAAATAAGCAACACAAAAGTACACGTTGGTTATGGTGAAAGCGTTTACATCTTTTAAGAACCGTAACGTTTCGTTTCCGATACCGAAAGGGGTAAAAATAATACTTGCTCGAACGTTAACTGTAGTTTAGCTGAAAACGATAAATTACAAGAAAAAATTATAATGTTGTTAACCCAGTCGGCAAATCGATCGGGTGCCATGTCTTCTGTTCTTCTTTGTGGAAACGTGCAATGCGTTGAGGTTAGTTACGTTAACGCGCACATTCACGCAATCGCGCGCGCACTGTGGAACCTTAAAATTAGAATGCTTCTTACGATCGCACCGACACCGAAGTCTCGATCGTTTGTTAGAAACCGCCAAGCACAAAACACACATCATAATACATTACTACACTCCGCTCTGCTACACGTAAGGAACAAGTTTCGGGGGTTTGCCTAGCTTCTGTTAACGCAACTGTGTTGCACATTGCTACGGTTCACAGGCAAATTTCGCTCCATGCACGCCTTGGGACAGATCTTTTTGCCGCCAGATAGAACCAAAAGGGGGGGGGGGGGTCTTAAATTTAGTTGAAATCCTTTGGATACCGCGTGCGCGGTGCGGGACACTTTCAGTCGCTTGTACTATGAGCTATAAAGCCATCCGCCGTATCATGTTGGTTTCCGATACTCTGTCGGAGATTATGGCAACGGTTTGTTTTCTTCATCCGAGTAAGGCAATGTGTTCCGGTATGGTGGTGTCGTCTCCGCTGGGTATACTTGTTTACGATGCGTTGCATGGTTTATTATAATAGATGAGTTAATGTAAGCGCTCCATACAAAAGCTAGTTCGTTGTGTCAATTCCTATATATACGACCTTCCCCCATACACATTCCAAACACTCCCCACTCACTCAGTACCGCAAACACATAGAGTTCGACTACTTATCTATCTGAAAATCTACCATTGCTTACAGTGTCCATAGCACACTAGCCATATCCTCTGCGTCGTTGACTGTTTCCACTTGGGACCGGCGTTGGTTTGTAGCAGAACGGTCGCATCGTGTTGTTCCAGTGGCCATCGGTGCATCCGAAGTAGGTGGCCGGTTGCAGGTGAGCAGGGACATGAAAGCCGTCGTTGCATTTCACCTGACACGCGGTGCCACTGGGAACGGCCAGCTCGTTCGACGCACTCTCGTTGTCTTTCAAATCGCACGCGAACCGTCCGTTCTCGGGCGGTATGTCCAGCTGACAGTCGCCGGTAAGATTGTGCGTATCGGCATCGGCCGCATAGTCGTCGGAGACATCTGTTGCGACAACAGCGGTACATTGTTATTGACAAAGGTGCTAAAATTGTCCGCAACCTGCGGCAGGATAAATCTTACCATTAAACATACAGTACGGTTCCTCTCCTTCCCACAGCTCGTCCTCGCCGCACTCGACGAACGAATTCGGCCGACTGAGGTAGCCTCCGCTACGGCAGTGGAACGTGCACCGCGAGCCCCAGATGTTTTCCAGGCTGCAGCTTACCTTCAGGTCGCGGTTCTTCGGCTTGTAGCGCTTGCACTGCTTCACGACGACCCGGTAGCGCAGGTCGCAGGTGAGAATGGTGTTGCCCGTCTGCTTGCTGACCACCTTGGCCATGAAGCTGTACGGTGGTCCGTGCGAATGCGGTAGCACGAAGTTCATCTTCGGCCCGAACAGCGTCTCCAGCTCGTACAGATCCTTCGAGATGGGGCGACCGCTGCAGGTGGAGAGGCACGGCGGTTCGATCAGCACCCCGTCCAGTCCCTTGCGGGCGATAGCCGTCCGCTCGGGCGGACAGCTGATGCACAGATCGCCGACGTTGGTCGTCTTGAGATGCGCGGGCGATCCGTTACGTCGGAAGCCTCCTGTGCCAGCACCAGCGCCCAGATTCGCGCCACCTTTCGCACGGTGCTGATTGCCCTGCGGTGGTCGTCCGTTTCTACGCTTGCTGATCGGAGTCCGTGCTCGGTAAACCTGTAAGATACGATCAATACGGGCGCATTAATCAATCGAACAAGCGCTGTCGTCCTTGGGAAGGTCGTTCGAATCTGCGGGACGTGTACGTACGGCGGTGTCGTGCTTGCTGCTGTACGCTAGCGTTCTGTTCTGATCCGGTTCCAGAAACGCCTGACTTCCCACCTCCAGCGTGATAGAGCCTCGCTGGACGTTCTTGTACACACGCTGCTGCTGCTGCTGCTGCTTGCCCGATGAAACTCTGCGGAATGAAGTCACAGTGCGCGTGTGTTTGTAGCGCGATTAGTCAGGTGCAATGGATGGAAGCAGCTTCCCAGCCCCGCAAGCCTACGTCTATCAACAACAACATTGAAAGCCCGCAGACCACGTACGTGGGACCAGCAGTTGCATATGGGATTACTCTTCATTCACAGCTGACGATGATTGCGTGATAAGCATTCGTTTGTACGCGGATGCAAATCGATAAATCGATAACTATCGTCGATTCTCTGGACCGACGGGGTGGGGCGGGGAAGGGGAAAGAAATGGCACACCGGTGTCGCGTGTCGCGATCGACGGCGTAGGGTGGAGTGGGTTGTATTTCGTGTTTGAAATTTGGTTCTCTTGCACGGGACATGTGGGCCAAGTGTGAGTGTTCTCGACGGGAACGCTGAAAGTTGAAAGATATGGTGGAGAGAGTGAACTTGGCTTACCGATCGACCGATTTGCTATGGTGTCTATGATTGCCAGCGTCTTGTTCATCGTTGAGGTACCCGTTGACGGAGTTGCGCCCGGTTCGCACGTCCCCCGTTCGGTGATGGTGCACGCGATAGGGACGTATGTTTCGCCGTCTCGACGTTGGTTGCGATGCGGCTAGATGCGATTGACCGTGGTGCGGCGGTAGCATACCGTTTGTTTGCGGAGCTGTGCGTTTGAGCGAGCTGGCGGTTCTGTTGAAGTGGAAATCGTGCAAGATACTTGTACCAGGCGGGAGGGTGGACTCGGGTGTGCTTGCCCTGTTCGTATGTGTGTGTGCGTGTGTTTGAGAGTTGTCGATCGCATAGTGGTAGAACTTCGCAGGACTCGTTGCGAGAGGAAACGCCAGACCCGTAAAGACGAGGTGTAGGTGGCAAGCATATGATCATACCGAACTACGCATATTTATTCTACCGAACTACGTGAGTTTTTTCAACAGGTCCAAGCAATGACATCTTTTATACTCACAGCTTCCCAGAGCGTATAGGAACCGCCAAGTGTGATCGAATAAACACCACCATTTGCCAGTATCGGCAGACATTTCAAAGCGTGCATTTGCGCGCAGAAAGAAGGAGTGAAACTCTCCGGCACACTATGGCTTCCTAGTGCCTGGTGGCGGATGGTGGATTAATAAGCATCGAGTTACCGCGTTCGCGTTCACTTATCTAATCTGCCATGCCACGGTAACTATTTATGTGTCCGGCGGTCGTGTCCACCTCATGATACTCATAACTCAATGGACGGCGCACGTACAACTAAGTGGTCGCAGCTCGGAAATGCCGATTTCTGCTGGAATAAGGCTTAATAGTTGTTGCGTCGCCGTATGATAGGAAAATTAACTTACAATGACGATGTTGTCGAGTCGTTTTGCATTCTATTTACACGATACAACCTGTCGTAGCAATTAACTTTAACATCCCTATTAATAACTGGTGATCTAGCGTGCGTTTTTTATGTATTTAGCTGATTATCCGCTTGTTTGTAGTGAGATAAATGTACAAAACGACGATCTGTCCTAAAACATACGCATCAAGCGAAGCAAACCAAACCATCGCTCGTATCTCGGAGGATGATAATTAAAAAATCTTCGTCGGGCCGGGAATCATCCGGCTGGCCGTTATGACGATCAGACGTTAATATCATTCTTCATTGATTTCAATTATGACATTAGCAATCTTTATCCTCAGCAAACCATCCGCCAGCCACCCAGACCGCAGCGCCGTGTTACGCTGAGAAAAAAGGGGGGAACAAATAATTTATTTCGAATGATAGTAATTACACACCAGACGCACACATGATTCCAAATGATCCAGCGGATTGTTGGCCGACTTGTGCGCTCGGTGAAAAAGAAGCAGGTGGCGTGTGTTCGTGTTTGCGAGCAATCGGAAGAAGAACCACCCCGGGGGCGCCATATAATCTACTGGCTCCCTGTGCAAACTGTGCGTGTGTGTGTGTGTACGATGTGCGCAACAAAAACAGAAACGCTAATAATGGTTCACCGGAGTGGAGTGGTGGAGTAGGAGCAGGAGTAGGACGACCGCTGATCGGATAATAATTCCCAACAAAACTGCACGTAAGTACGTTATGCAGCTTCTGGGGGCAACTTCTGGCGGGAGTGTGTAATTTGATTTTCCTCTTCTTATCACTTTCAGGAGCGAGTCACGAGGCAAGTCCGAGTCTTCGTTGGAGGTCCTAATAGGTGCCGCGTCGGTGCCATTGCAAATACTATATGTATTGCCGGCTACGGGATCGCCCGGTCGTTAAATGCGGCCGACCGGATATGGATCATCCGTAGCGCGTAGCTTTCGGTGCAGCGCGTTGGCAAGGGCAGCGAATTCTTCATCAATCATTCCACCGTGTGCGCAAGCTGACGCGGCGACGGATTGACGTTGGGTGAAGAGTAAATGTTTGTTTACGGAGGGGAATTAGCACGCCACAGTGCGGCAGGACTTTGTGGTGGAGGTGTGGCGGGTGGTTGCGTACTTGAAACGCAAACGACACCCGGTGCACTGCGAAGGCACGCATCAGCTGGCTGGCTGAAACGTGTGGGTGGATTATTTGTCAGCGCGCAGATAAATTGGTTTATTTAGAGATCAATGCTAGGATTGATGACTATGCAAATGGAGTCGCAGCGCCGTCGAGCTGAGCGCGGACTTTATTGAGAATGTTTTTGCACATACCGTGCTCCGCTCGTTTGGCTAAACCGATCTCGTGGTTGTGTAGGGGACGCGAGGGGAAATGTCAGCGCTATCGGTGAGACGTCCAATTAGCCACGGGCACGAGAGTGCGGGAAATGGCGAAAATGTGTTTCACCTATGCTTATCCTCCAATGTCTACCTTAGCGTTCTTTTAAGGGCATCCGGTTGGTGTAGAGAGCAGAAAAAAAACGAGCGAGCGAGCATGATTAATAAGGTGTGTTGAAATGGCACAGGAAACGATTGATCGATTGGGAGTTCAAGGGTGGTGAAGGGGTGAAGCGCAAAGGGGAACACTATTACGCAGAATGTAAAGCTGTTGCGCTGTAATCGAGACGCTAATTGACATATCATCCTCTAATCTAATCGGGCTACTTCCTCTTACATCTGCGACTACCTCTAGTATTGGCACGTTTATCTCGCCGTAAATTGCGCCAACAGTGACTCTGATTGCTTCACTGCACGAATGCTTCGAACGAGGAGCCAGCGCTTGGTCATGCTGCATGCGAATTGAACGGAAAGAATAGGCTTAGTCTACTTAGCATTATCTGTTGAGCGACTGGAGCTACTGGTTCCTGTTGCGACTCCGCTTCGGATCATGATCCTGCCGTCTGGCTAAGGGACGGGAACTAATCCGTGATTGGTTGCCAGATAAAGATGTTTTACTACCGATTATGTCTCCCAGGCGAATACTGTCGCCCGTCGGCTGTACCGGTTTGCTAACACCTTTGTTTATCGCCGTCCCGCTTCGAAGTGGAGGCGGTGGTGGTTTCACATTCTCGCAAAAGGGCGTACTGTTACAACACTTCAAAATCAACCTGATCTACCCGGGTGCAAGTCTGCAGACACACCGTTACCGAATTAGTTTTCCGATTGAACCAATAATTCACTTTACACGCTCATGGCGGGGGGGTAGCAGAAGCATTTGTGGCAGCATTCTGGCAGGCTCTATCCGGAAGGCTTAAATGGCAGCCGTAGGCTTGGAGGGTCGCCCAGCCAGTCAGCCGGCCGGCCGGCAGTTACAAATGGAGCTGAATAAACGCTAGATTAATCCGATGGTCAATAGCAATGTCAATTAATTAATTTTTCACCTCCACCACCAGGTTACTGGGCGCTTCCACGAACATCAAACACAGGGTACCCCCTGGCAGTAGCGGCAACATCGTCGTCGTCGTTGTGTACAGCGACGCTAACACGCGTCGAGACGTCGACACACACCGAGTCGGCCAGAACGGGGGAAACGGCTGCTCAAGTTCGGCGCGATCTGAGACGGTGGCTTTGGTTCGCGAGGGGTAAGCCCGCGGGTAAGTGAATTGAAAATTTACATACTCGCGTACCACTTGCGCACATGGAAACCGCCGCTCGATTGGAAGCCGGCGGCCAATCATATCGAGGCATATTCCGCCTGCGAGGTTTTGAGATTGATCTATTCTCAGGCGGAAAGTTGTCCGAAGAATACTGGAGCCAGCGTCTTCGCGGAGTGGCAGGATGTTTGCCTCGGTTGATTAGTTTTTATACTAGATTTTTATTACACTCTCGGTAGGAATGCGATCGGTGCGCCGTAATGGCGGTCTAATGTAGATTTGTTGCTGCCATAAAACGTTCTTATTAATTGCAATTCCGATATTCCGCGCTGCGTACGCTGGACCGATTAACGAGAAATGTTTAATAACTTCATTAGGCTAGAATTATCTGCCTCCTGCTGGGATAACTTCGGTGCGGTGAAAAATTGGCACTGTAAAACGAAGCACTTTTTGATTGGCATAAACCAACAAACCGATTGTTGCGAACATTACCAACCGCGCGCTGCTGAAAACGAATGCAGAACAGGTAGATTTTTCACGCAGTTAATCAAAGAGACAGTTATTAACGCGTTTTAAATATGCAACGTTAACGGTGGTGATAAAGCGAAAAAAGCAAAGTGGTGCCATAAATTATAGTTTTTTTTATATACGAGTTCGCCTTTCGTTTCTACCTCGTTGGAATGCGACTCTTTCGAACTAGATTCGCATTAGGTATTCATGGCTTTTTGGGTCGTTCTCAAGCTGTATGCGTGAAATTTGAAAAATGTTTTTATAATTTTCTCATTTCTTCGCCAGGTTCGATTCGACGCAACCTGCAAAAACATCGATTAGCCAGACGAAACTAGTAGGAACACGAACCTTTCGACGACTTTGTAGCGTCGTACCCCAAGGCGGGGGGTTTCGAGGCTTCGGGCTCCAGCTTCGGGGTGGCTAAATGAGCGTAGCTAAATTGCAGCGCAGCATTAAGTAACATCATTAGGCGGACGATCAAATAGTGTTGGATGGGTGTCTTTTTTTTGTTTGTTCCACCCTTCCTGGCCACTTGTGGCTTGTGGCACCACCGGAGTGAGTCTTTAATCCTATTAGCAGGATGCAAATTGACGCAGTGGCGGTGGGTTTGACGCTTCCTACCGTCCCGTGATGCTATTGCCCAGCGCTCAGCAGGTCGTTATCGCCAGGCAGGGGTCCCCGGGACCGTTGGCGAGTGGTCCTTGTTTTTTTTGCACTACTCGGCAGGTATTCAGCGCGCACCGCAGTTTATTAATTAAGAAATCTTTAAGCGATGTCGTTCATAGCAGCCTCACCGTGGGGCGACTCATGTTCAGGCGTATTGTTCGCAAGGAACCATTTAGATATTGTTTGCCAAAGGCAAAAAACGAAACGCATCCACACGGCTGAAGAACTGTTCCAAATCTGGACGCTATAATCGAATCTCTTAAAATATGAGTAGTAAAAAATGGATTTGAAAATAGTTTGGTGTGCGGTATGCATATTTTAAAAGTATCTGTTTCCGATTCCGAAAACACAGGGAAGAGAAAAAAACACAACTCCAGGACCTCCTGGGGCCACAACATGGTCGTGCCAGGCTGTGCTCGTTGACCAAGAGCCGCTATTAGTGTTGGGGGAATAATTTTAAGCCAGCTACCACACTCTTGACGGCACCAATATGGGACACATAATTAAAATTTCGAACCAGAACTTCGCATGCGCTTTGTTGGAGGGACCGTAACATGAAGCGGGTATAGTCTCCTGAACCCGATCCGGAATGGGCAGTTCGTTTCACACTTGCCGGCCATTAATCAGACGAATTATGGTGCGCGTTTTATGCTCCACGGTAGGGTTGCATTTTACTGACCGTAGAAAACCTCTCTTCCTGGATATTTCTGTTAGATGCACCCTCCTGACTTCTAGCGGTGGTGTAGCCTTCGAAGGCCGGCGTGCGTGATTAAAAGCGTTTGATAAGAGACATGCACAGATATTTGCGGGTGCGAGGAGCAGCTACAGATCGACTAACGACACGGCACACAAGTGTGGGCAAGATGCAACAAACACGCTAGAGCGGCAAGAGAGGCAAACCTGTTCGCTGTGCCATCGGATGCGTTCGATGCGGGGGTTTGGTGGTCGATTCCGGTGTCGTAGCTTCTCGGGTGGCCCGTTGCAGGGGGGAAAACTGTGTGCGAAAAGGGAAGGATAAAATTATAATGAGACGGCCGGCGTAAGAAAAGTGGTACAACCCAACACAACACAGCACAGCGAGACAGCACGTGAATATCCTTTGATCGGCTTAAACCGCGTCACCGCGTTCGTTGTGGAGGCTCGAAGTGCTCGAAGAAACAGATTCAATCCCCCTTCGGGTGGTGGGGACGAGGTGTAACGCTCGTTCTGATATGGTCAATTATTCAAAAACGTAGTAGCTTATACGGTAAATTATTTTATATTTACAAATTCCCATGGCGTTCGAGCTGGAACGGTCTTATAAATATATCGCCCAAAAGTGGCTTCCCTTTCGCCGTCTGTGCTGCAGGCGAAAGCAAAAATCTTGAGTAATGTGACATAAGCGGCTTCAACATATGTGATCATTAACGGAGAACATGAATCCACT
Source organism: Anopheles dirus (assembly GCA_000349145.1). Taxonomy (NCBI): domain Eukaryota; kingdom Metazoa; phylum Arthropoda; class Insecta; order Diptera; family Culicidae; genus Anopheles; species Anopheles dirus. The sequence goes on along the minus strand of KB672802.1, from coordinate 59,413 downwards.
TGTCGTGGCGCATTCGTGCCCGGTTGGCGTTAAATCATAATTAAAATTAATCGCGAATAACTGGGGCCTGAACAAGGAAGAGAATAAATCCGAGCTCATGTGGATCGTATAGCAATGGAGCAATTTGTTACGAGCGAAAGTCGAAAGTCGATCGAAGAAGCGAAGGACGGATGCTACAATGTAGAGCGTTTCCTCGTTCGGTGTAGGGGGGGGTCGTAAATAATACCACCGCCCGGCGCAACTTTATTCAAATTGAGCGTTGTAATCGCGTCGTAATTGAAAGTGTGACACTCTTGTAAGCAACGGCGGCTTAACACTAGTCGACCGCTGTGGAGTCAACCCCCTCGGGTTGATTCTTCTTGCCGATAAGGTAGCAATCAGCGTAAGAAGCTGTCAACAAATTGAATAATTATCGCTGACACTAATCTTTCAACCTCTCGCCAGCAGATCCGTGCGTCGGGATCGGTTATTTTTTACCCATTATACCCCGCCGTGTGTCACACCTTCATAAATCAAAGTATGATTATCTGCGTGAGAGGATCAACACATTCATGCGTATGCACGAGCCGTTAAATTCTTCATAACGCTCGTCCCCCGAAAAGAACCACAACGCACAGCAACCGAGTGCATTAGTTTTCCTACCGCAAGCGAAAGATAAACGCTTCCGATGTAGAACGGCGCGTGAAATGATAATCGAATGTATGTGTGTGTGTGAGAACTGGAGAGAGAGAGAAGGAGAAAATTAAGTGCATTCGATGCACTGCTGCCCCGCCGGTTCAGTTAATTAAGCCGATAGCAGTTAAGCTCGATCGATGGAGGAGATGTCACGCTTTTTTTTCGGCGCTACTGTTGGAGCGTTAGGGACGGCAACCTCGTTAGGCCATCGTTACGAGCGACACATAATGCAAACGGATGTAGTTGGTGATAATGTTTGTTGAGCTTTTGAGAGTTTTGCCACAGTAATTCTCGTTTTTTATGAATATCAACAGGGTCAAGATAAAAAAATGCCCCCAAAAACGGAAGGCAAGGATAAAGGAAGAAACGCTCGCAAATGTAGCTCACTGACCGGCCGTTCCGATGTGGACCGGTTTTATACACTTGTTTGCATCTGGAGAGAAATTTCATTCGTGGAACGTTCGATCGAGGAATCCGCTTCAAAGTTTTCTTTCGTTATTTCCATTGAAGTTATTGATACCTTTCAAGCTTGGGCTTGTTCATCAACAACGTGTACGGCAATGTTGGCAGTAAAACAAGTCATATCGGTACCATTGAAGTGCTTACATACTATATGTAACTGACAAACGATACATAAATTTCATCCATATTTCATATCATAAATGTCTATCCACGTTGAGGGACAAAATGCTATACGACTGGCAAAGACAGCAAATTGCTAAGCTCGATTACTAAAACCATGACACAGGATTTTGAGGTTTCATGATGAAATTACCACTCGTATTAACAAATTTTAGAGATCAACATCATTTTGATCATGTGCTAGTTTGAAACTGACTTTGCCACGAGTCGCTTAGCTTTTGTACCAGGATCATAAGGCATCCTTGAAACAAGCTTCTAATCAGCACTGAAGCTTAGTGAAGCTCGTCGAGAATTGTCTTCTTCTTTCTTGGTCTCAGGTAAGTCCGCACATAGTTGCGCACAGGACCATATAACCGCAACGACTCGTTGAGAATATGTCTCGATTATTAAAATCAGAAGTATGTGTAGAACACAATGAAACGAGTTTAGTTAACTTCATCGTGCTTTAGAGAAAAACACAACTTTATAAAATTCGACAATAAAAAAAATCGCCGTACAAGATAATTGTACTAGTACGTCCAGTGCTGTTGTATTCACAGTATCTCAATCTGAAAGCTATTGATTATGTTATTACGTTTAAAAAATAGACATTTAAAAGACTATTAAAAAGAGTGAAATCATTGATTCAATCAATTGCTTCTATATTATTAGTCAACAATAATGTTGATATTTAATGTTATGTACTTCGTGTCGAAAGAAGTCCCAGACGCTTACCCTCTCTAAACTATTTCAACAACAAAATTATCCCTTTGTGTACGTCAAGATCTAATACATAATAAATAGTTAATATAAAAGGCAATATAAAAACAACAACACAGGACTGATGGTTTTGTTCTTTATATTTTTTTCATTAACGCTTTGTTTCAAACATCTTAAACTTCAATGGTGAAATCTATATTTTTCCATTTCCATTTCCATTTTTTCCATTTCCATTTTTGCATTGTTTGGAATTGTTAAAATGGAAAGCGCATTGAATGCGTCACGGGTATTGAAGAGGTGTCAGCTGTGAATTCAATTGTGAAATCAAGGTGTCCCACTATCAGATAGAGATACTGAATACATTCCATCGAAACTATGCGATCAATTTGCTGATTGCGCTCTCCTTCTTTCAGATATTCACGGAGCTGCTTGAAGTGTCTGATTTCTTCCGGTGGAGGAATTAGTAGACATGTGAGCTGCCTCTTCTTCCGCTGACGTCCGCTGTCTATAGTTTGAAGTGAAACGGGAGGTATGCGTCCGCCGATCGCGACCGGAATGTTGTTGACGCACTGTCTATCGACCCCTGTGGAGAATGCATTAAATCGAGGGAACTATTGGAATCTGAAGTATGTTGGTGGGTATGAAGCCGATGTTATATTTCCGGCTGTATCGCTCCGCGGAAGAAAATAGCAAACCTCACGAATGTGTTCAAGATGCAGACCGTTTATTTGCAGACAGAAAATGAGATGCTACGTGGGCGGATATGTCGACTAGAATTGCACACGATGGCGCAATTGGACACACGACCAGAGACAGTTTGTCTCAAGTCTCGTAGTAACATGAACATTTTCAAGTTTCAGTGAAATTACAACGCACACGCACAAGATCGGCGGGACTGTCGCTGGCTAATTAATTCTTTCCCGAACGGTAACGATCCATTTCGATCACCTTCACGCACCTCACTCTGACCGCGCTGAAAAGGCAACGATGCGACCGCGCTGGCAGTTATGATGTGCTGCTTGGTCGACAACTTATAATCGTTCCCGAAGTCGTCGGGTAAGCACTAATTGGTGCCGAATTCGTCGGGTTGCGTTGGATCCATCTGCCAGAAGCGTAGTGCAGTGGCTGGGTCCATTGGGGCATTGGGCAACGTGCTACTCCCTAACGGGTGCGACCCACTGATGTCGAACGGGTGCATGCACAGACGTTAGAACACGGGTGCAGATGTGTGTCTGGGGTTTGTCTGTACCGTCAATTAGAGCGTCAAACTGTTTTTGGCAAGCTGTCAAGACGTTCATTACGACCGTACACATACGGCAGGAGTGCATCTGCAGCACCATTTTTTACTTTGACCACTAGCAGGGACAACAAATTGAAGCTCGATGTGCAACATTTTGTCCCGTCATTGCACGTGGGACATGCAGGTCAAATCCTTTAATCACATTGTGCTGGGTAATTGTGGTCCTTTGTGCGGTTTGCACAATTTCTGCACTCTAATTGAGTGTCGGAGGATTCGATTCGATGTCCGGGCCAATGACACGGCAATTTGCATCCTGGGACGGGAGCGATGCGTGTGGGCTCGCGTTCCTGTTGACGGGGTTACGCCGAGGGTTCAATCGAGGGACGTGAATGGCGTGAACTGGAGACGACCCTTCGTGCTGATTGCCATTTCAAGCCGACGCCGGCGTCTGTTGTTGGACACGCTGGAACGATTGACACGACCCGCTCACGACCCGCAATGAAGCCCGCAATTGCAAACCATTCAGAGCTCGGGCCCAGTAAGTGGGCACTTTTCCACTTTCAGCTCGCTCGAGCCAATAGTCGAGCCGTCGAAAGGGTAGGTCAAGATAGGCGTCCCTAGGCGTCAACGTGTGCCACTAGAGAAGTGATACAGTTTCGTCTCCGGTCCGTGGAGTTCGCTTTTAAGTGCGTTTTTCACGCCCCATTAAAACAGGACGCAAGGATATTATGACCACTCGATGACAGCGGTTCTCGGAGCGCTCGTTGGAAGTTTACCTAAGCCGTACACTGCTCGGTGGAGTTTGTACCGGGTTTGCACCCGACGTTCCAACATTCAATATTGATCTTGCTTCGCCTCCTCAGCACGAAACAGCCACCACCACCGCCGCCGACGCCACGGAATTGGCCTTCGTCGTATGATTTATGTGCCGTTTTCCGAAGGGGGCCTTTTGCACCGCGGTTTGTTTTCGGGATCGGTCCCAGGTCCCCTTGCTACCACTGCGCGATGTTGTTGTGGTGCGCAAGGGATCACTTCCCCGCGCGCGAACAAAGTGTGCTGAGTTTTTGCGCGCCCAGCGGGAGGTGAATTAGCTTTTTTATAATATCGGTCGGGTGCAAGTTTAAACAATCCCCGCGGTCTACCTTGGGCTGGTTGGTGCTGTTCTATAGAAAGGCTCGTCTCCTTTGGAAGGCAAATATTCCGATCGCGAATGCCATAAATCTATTAGCGGCCAAAAGCGCCTATCAAAACATTTCGAAGGTGTATTCGAGATTAAAAACCAATTTTTCTTTATATTTCTTTGTAGTGTTACGAAAGAAAGGAATACGTGTTTTATTGCTTCCTCTTGTGCCGGCTCTTTTGTGGCTGTGGCTGGGGCGGCAGTGTTTATCGGTGCTCTAGGCCACGAGACGTACCTGATTTATGGCGCGTTTTATGAAGCAGCTCATTTCAACGCATTTCAATTAAATGGACTGTTCTAACTGTTTCGCTTTCAATTTGCACGCTTTATGGGGGAGCGTTTTTTCTGTTCTCGATTAAAAGCATTTCGTAGGATGCAAGGATCACGATCACGTCGGTGTGGTGAGTTTACTCTGCACGAGGTGCGTTATTGAAATTTACGACTGTTTATGCCGAAACTTGACTTGAGGCGTGTTTTCGTACCGTACACATCGTTGCTTTTGAGCTGGTTCAGTAAAGATCGGCTGGAGGCAGATGCGAGATTCGTTTTTGCCAACGATAAGACATAAGTATCACTGTATGATGTCCAACCGATCGGTCAAACGACGGTCTAGAGCCATTTAATAAACTTTCACCGGCACCATTAGCGATTAGTATTTTTAGAAGCGCAACAATTAATTGCTGTCTCTCGGATGATGTGACACCTTGTGGTCGCGTTAGGAGCGCACGACGACTTGCGGCGCGAAAGAACCAGCGAAGAGGGAGAAAAAATGGTCCCGAAACAAATGTTCAACTCTTAAAAACTTCATCGCGGTGATATCCATCTGTGGGCGCCAGGTCGAACAGTTTTAGCGAATGATGGATGGTATGTTGTGACGATTAGCGCTTGGCGTTAATCTTAAATTCCGCCCCCTGGGCACGGACTGTCCCCGGTCGCGGTGGTGTTTCCGAGCCGTCAACGGTGGACGGGGGACCGTCGAAACACGCCCGCGACATCTCGGTGCGTTGGTTTTTTTTAATAGTACGACAAGCACAAAAAGTAAACAAACCACTAAGCTGTTCCGCTACGTTTGCAGCGCGGCGCAAAGAAGCAGGACATTAATTCAACCGATGGATGAGTTCATTTCCGAGTTCTGGATGGTTTCACGAAGCCATCGTTTAGCTGTGGACGGACACGAAATAACACGAAATATTGACACCGGTGCGAACCTGTGGCACGAGCTATTTATTCGCATGCTAAATGGTTGCATTACTTTTGCACTGTCTTAAGGGAGTGCTAAGACAAGTCTAAAACAACACCAAAGGTTCAAGGTGAAGCTAGTATAAATTACACGAAACGTCATCCCCGCGCTGGGGACCGGTTGTGATGTGTCCTGAAATGTCATCACGCGAGACTCCTTTTTGGGAGAATGCACCCAAGAATGCAGCGGCGGATCGGTGTAAATCACTCCGCCGTCTCCATTCCCGAGCTCCGAGAAAGTTTGCTGGCTTCGCAAGGCTGGGTTCCGCTGTTTGGTGGACGGTTGGGCCGGCTCCGGTTTGGGAATGATTAATTTGCAATCGTTGTGTGCAATGTGTGTGATTTGCTATGGCTGAAATTGTGCTCAGTTTAGCGTAAAAATGTGATTAATGGTCGGGGGCTGTGTGCTTTGTTGCCAAATGCCCATGTCATAATGGGCATTTTGTCGCGCACAAGAATGCGTCCCAGCACGATCGCTTTCGGGTGGGATATCGCAATAAATGTATTTATAAAGGCTTCGCTCTTTTAAAAATAGCCATTCCCAAATGAGTGCAAGTGTTGCAGATGGACACGGAACGCGGCGTCAGCGGTACTGCTCTACCGGTGAGCAGTAAATATTTGTTTATCAAACACGGTAATATCGGTCGGCTCCTCCGTACGTAAGCGGGGCAAACGACGCCCGGTGCGATTTTAGCGTGACGATTAATTTAGCTTTATTGCAAATCAAGCAACTGGGGCATTAGTTTGCGGCAGCAGTTTGCGCCTTCGACACAAAAAAAAAATGGCGGTAAATATTTGTATAGCTTCGACCTTGGAATGGCTGTTGCGGTTTCGTGCAGGACATGGGATCTTGGAATCTACGTCGGCCTGATGAACTGCACACAGCAGATGTGTTCGATCGCGCAGAAGTTGCGGTCGACGTACGGCGCTTCCATTTCGCGATCGTCATCAACGTCAACGATAGTTGATCGAATTGCGTGATCGATCAAATCGCCTAACACATTCGACACCATACTGTCACCGGATGTGACGATCGTCAGTGCAAGAACGCACTCTAAATGTGCGCTGAAATCGACAGACAAGTGTGACACGACCGTTGGCTTAGTTCGGAAAGTGTTGGCGCATTCCAAACGTCTGAGAACTATAAACACATGTAATACGATACACGTGAAAGATAAAGTCTGCACTGTATCTCTTCGGATGGTATGTGCGAATTAAATGATACGAATCATTTTTCATTATCATCTTCGCCGCCCCATTCATCAGTTCGCTGTCCGGGGAGATGCTCCCGCCACCGATCGGGGCAAGAATTTGCCGGAGATGAGTTTTGCTAAATAAACACTAGCCAGCAGCGAGAGTAGCGGCGGGGGCAGCAACTACGCCGCGTGGTTCTGTTTGTTTGAAGAGCATTTAAAGAGTGGGAAAAGGCGCGGAAAAAGTACTCGCGGCTTAACTGATGCGTTGCGGGTGAAATTTTCGCAGTTTTGATTGGCATTCCTCCCGTCAGGAGGCTGGAAGGGGCCAACCCAGAGCCGGGTGTTGTTTGGATGGAGAATAGTTTATTTGGCTAGCGCGGGGCGCAAGTTTGGACGATGGGGATGGATTTGTGCTCACGTGTCGAGACACAGCTGGTAGTAATATGATCTGTTAAATGCATCGTTAGATGGACCGAATGACGCAAGACGTTTTTAATGGTATGTTTCTTTTCCATTTTTAGCTCTGAGGACATGCAAATGTGTGCAAAGCATTGCGGAGGGATAATCGCCACCGAAGAAATTCTGGAAAAGGCTGCAGCACTAACTCTACCACAACGCCTACTAAATCTGAGCCACCGACTCCACCGATTCAATCGCCCCGACACTTTCTTCCACGTCCTCGCGGGTGATTACCGATCCAATGGCGGTGTATTAAAAAGCCATTTATCTCGGTTTTTCAATTTCCGCCCGGAGCACTTGCACTTGCAACCCGCACTAGGCCCGTTCCAGACATTGATGCATCAATTCGTGTCCTGGGTACCGTACGTATACCGGGGCCAGGAAAGGGCAACATCACCCAATAGAGACGTCCGGACGACCAACCAACCGTCCGGCCTCGAACTGCTGCTGCCACCAGAACAATCCCCGCCGTGCAACTGCGCTGGCCGCGGTGATGGTGATTGATGGCGGTCACTTAAGTGAATCTAATTTCCTCGACCCGCGACAGCAGCGCGCGACACGTACTAATTAAACCTGGGTCCTGTTTGTTTTCAGTGGGAAAATCGTTTTGTGTCCGGTTTTGCAATTGTTGCTGCTGGGCTACCGTGTTCGCTCGTCTGCGGCCGTGATCTATCGTTGCAATGATTGCCCGCGTACTTGTGCGACGCGCTTCGCACTGTTGATACGCTTAATAGATTATTAGGTCGTACCGGGACCGATGTTTATGAGGTCTGTGGCCACGCTGACAGGAGCTAACTGGCTGGCTGGGTGTACTTGGCCGGTAGCGCTTGATTGACGAAGTCATACTACTAACGATCCGGTGATTAGTTCAAATGGCATTGTAATGGATATGTAGTATTGAGAGCTTGTTGACGTCTACATCGATGCAGTGCATGAAGACTGCAACAGCTTCTGGAGCAATACTCCTTTGTGGGGGTGCGTGTAGTCAGGACTCAAACAATTCTTTCCTGTTCATGCATATTGCTAAATTGTGATTTTAATTTGAACAAAGGAAGAAACAGACTGGGAGTATTAGAGATAACAAACAAATCTTATGATAAAATCGGAAATGCTAAACCAAAGTCATTCAATTCTAAACCAAAGTTTAGAACGCGAATGATAGTGTTGATAATTGTCTAGTTGAAACTGTTTACTCTATATATTTTAATTCACGGATCGCTACTGTTCATTGCAATGAACTCCCAGAAAGCGACCGAGATGATCATACGGAAATCAAGCGAGCGTGCCCGCTGCACATAAACAAGCCATTCTGACGCTTGTTAGTAAATTACGGCACAATCTTCACCGCGGCGTCGGACCGTTTTGAGCGGCCCGATTTGTTTGGTGTCCGGTGTCGCGTGCGAACTCTGCAGACCGTAGCGCGTAGCGCCGCCACTTGTTGCGAGACACTGCTCAGACCCGGCGCACGTATCGCACCCGATCGTCCGGTTCGCTTTGCCCGGGACAGGGCCGGGTAATGACGGGCGAAATTATGATTCAATCATAGGCATAAATAAAATCGTTGCAATCGTTGAATTTTAATTGACTGTCATATCGGAACATGTCATCTTGCGGAGGGGCGGGAACCGTCCTCTATTGCCGCTACCACGCGCACTACGAGCCGTTGGAAGTGAGTGTGAGCACTCACTGCTGCCCGGCGGAGTAGTTTCTACGCCGCAGGGAGCCACTGTGCCACGGTGGAATGGGTGGGTGGGTGGTTCGGGCCCATTACTACAACTGCCAGTCCAGTGTCGCTCACTCGTAGCCGAAGTAAGTCATCTCGCGCTGCATCCGGGATGTGTTGCTTATGGTGCGACATGTACGCGTATAGTTTAGAACCTGCGATAGTAAGATTGCGCCGATTTATTGGATCGAAGTGGGCAACCGAGAAGACGCCACCGCTCCGGCAGGTCCGCACTGTTAGGTCAGTGGGGTTAATGGAGTGTGATTTTCGAGATGACAGTTGCCAAACTGTCCACCCTCGCACAGCATCGAAGGTTGCATCTCCGGCACTCCGTATCACGCGTCACTGCGACGAAACGTCTGTTCAATGAGGTTAATTTGGACAGCTTTCGATGGGACTGACACTGTCGTGCATGGAGCTGACTGTCGATACAAACTATCCTTCGTGGGAGATAAATGGCAGACACAAGGTATAGCTCATTTGTAAAGGTACTTTTCAACTCATCGTTGCTGTGTTTATTCGATGATTTACACAGTGAACTTGGATCGAATTTCCATCCATGCCAACAAAAATTGACAAGCGAGATCATTGATCTTCGCTGGGCAGAAAACGTTGTACGCGTTCGCTTGGGGCAGTTTTTTTTATTCCTGTACTCCGACGTGCAGAATTATTTTGTTTACGCGCGAATTTGAAATATTTTAAAATGGAAGGATTCGTTAAAAATAGCTCCCGTGAGCCGCTGTTAGCGGTAAAACTCAAAATAGGAAATGAGTAATTAGCTAAGCCGTGTCCGTCGCTGCTGATGGACGAGACCGCGGTCTCTCTGAGCTCAACCGCCGGACACCGGGCCCGATTCCGGCGAGCCGAAAGTGAATTACGACCACCGGAGAGATTTTTGGCCACGGTGTAGAAAGATTTGCGCGCAAAACACTTTCCATTCGGTTGCCTTACAAACTGCTGCTGCCGCTTAATGGTGATGGCCTTGAAAATATCGATCGATAGATGCACGTGTTCCGTGGGGGGTTTATTATGACTTACGCCTGTGCGCCACAAACCACACGATACGAGCGTTATGGTTATTTTAGAAACCTCCCCGATCCGATAGATCACTCCGCTAGGATCGGGCCAACTCGGGCCAGCATCGGAATGGCGGAGTCGGCTTGAAAAGGGAAACCCAGCATGCTATTGACACCTCATTTAAATGCGAGCGTCTTCTGGCCGGTCGACTCCGCTGGCGACTCGTTTGGGGCAGCAGTAAAAACTTGGAGGATCATCATCGTCGAACACGCGTCGATCGATTGTCGGTTCGATTGTCGGGGCGAGGGAGCAGGACTACCTTCGGGCCTCGGTCAGATATCAGGTTCGGTTGCTCAAGCTCAATCGTGCGGTTCATCTAACCACGTTTCGTTTCGGCCAACATCACGGCTGGCGTCGGGAACCGACCGATGTCGTAGGAATTTAATTATGTGATGTGGGTTACCGGCCGCGGAGCGCGTACCGCGGCCGATCGGACGCTCGAACGATAAGCGTTAGTTAGCGTTTGCATAATATAACGATTTAATTTAACCAAAGGCCATTGAGATGATAATTTAATTACCCTTTGGTTTGGGGTCTTCGCGTGGCTTCACCATAATTATTATAAATGTTTTAGCTGCGCGAAGCGTATAGGTTCTGTTTTCGTCTAATTTACATCATTTTTTTCTGTTGCTCTTACTGCGCTGGGTATAAACTGGCAATATTTGTAACTGTAAAAGCGGGACAAATATTTGCTGCCATCAAATCGCCGTCCGGTTCGACCATGCAAACAGTGATTGAAATGATCTCCACTATGCGTGAGCATTAGCATAGACAATTAGCACCGCGGAAGAGGCACTCGCCCGGGAAGTGGCGTTAAACTTACTTTTCTGTTGACAAACACACGCCGAGTAGTCACTCTTCATGAGAGAGAGAGAGTGTTTTTTTCTACGTACAGAAAAAAGTGTCCATTGCCATTAAATCGTCTGGAAAGGTGCTAAATGGACACATTATGGGGAGTGTGCAACTCGGAGTGCGAATATCTCGCACTTGTTGTAAAAGTGTTTACACGGCATTACTTTGTACCCGCTAAAGTTGTTGGTGTTGGGAGAGAAATTTGCGGAAGAATAACTCGATGCACTCGGGGGAAGCCATATCTCACATACCACACCACAAGTTCCATCCCCTGCTCCGGAACAAAAGAGCTTTACGATTTTCTCCTAATTTTCTCCGCTATCAATCATGCCGATTGCTAACTGGTGGTGTTAGATTATACCCATCGTGACACTCGTTGGGCAAGGCTCATGCGCTAAATACTCTTGTTGACCCCCACCGCAGGCACCTTGACTGGGGCGGTGATTTACTGTGGACTTTGCGAAAACAATATGTTCATCAGGCTGAACACATTATAGGGTTATGGCAGAAGCGTGTCTCCTTGGGGCCCCGCTCGAACCATGCGATCTACATCCAAGTCTAGGTGCGTTTTCTAACCTCAAAGACACGAACGATAGTGTGGCGTCCCATAGCCCGCAGAATGCAATTAAATTTCAATTTCTCTCTAACTTTCGCGAGAGCCCGTTGCGTCGTACGTTTGGAGTGGTTTGCATTTCGCATCTCAAGCGGCCGAGATAACCCGTTCGGGCCGAGTGGCAGGATCCATACTTGGTCGGCGCGCGGCTGTCTGAGAGCCCACAAATGCACCGGTGAGTAATGGTCATTCATTTGTCAGCTCAGCCCGGGAGCACTGTACGGCCAGAGAGAGAGAGAGAGAGCTAAGGGAGGTTAAAAATGAAGCCATTCATTTCTCCAGCACCTCCGCCGCCCAAACTGTATGTGCCACCGAACATGGGCTATAAAACAGTTAAACGATACACCTACCCGCCTATCACACGTCGGTAGTTGTATCCCTTCCCTGTCCGGAGGCGCCATCACGTGCGGGTAATCGAATCAAATTTTTCTTATTTAGGTCCGTCTTAAAAAGTAATTAGTTCCATTAAACACCCACTCCGGCGTCCTGACAACCTGCGGCACAATGGAGTGCTGGGAAGGATAGCTTAGACGCAAGAGACATACGAAATGGTGAAACTGGGCCGCCGAACCGAACGGGTTGCAAATGCTGAAGTTCTGCTATCTTGCGACCGTTTTTCTCGTCCTGCCATCATGCCGAACATTGGCAGTACGCCTCGAGAGACAGATCACTCCCGCCGGTCTGCCCGCTAGAATGTTTATCTTTCGGCAAACCCGTTACCCGCGCCTAGTTTACGCTGCGTCGCTGGTGTGTGTTGTTTGCTTATGTTATGACTTACCTGTCAGAACGAACAGCACGGTCAGCGCGGAAAGAACGATCGTTCGTCGTCCGCCGCCGCCGCCGGTTGACGGATGGTAGCGGGCGGCGTGGCTGCGACATGTCGTCCGTCCGTCAACGACACCGCCGTCCGCCGACCAACCCCACCGGCGTGGGGTATCCGTGGACATATTGCTCCACCAGCGCAGCCCAGCCCAGCGCAGCAGCTCCAATTGCGACACTCCTATCGGTAAGCTAGTTTTCCGGACCGCTTTTCACACTCCTTGCGATTAGCACGTTCTCAATCTTCTTAACTGATCTTTCTCGATCTTGTTACACACTTTCAGAGCAACACACAGCGGACGGAATCCGGCTCCTGCGGAAACAAAGATAATCGTTACACGGCGCGGCAAGCGGGACGAAGGACACTGGCGCGCGGCCGTGGGTGTTGATTCGTTGGTTCCGGTTGGTTCTAATTCTCACACCCACACCAGACTTTCCCGCTTTTCTCTCATATGTCACCGCCCGGGCCGCTTTTGTTTGGCGAGAAGTGGTCCGTTGTTCCGGATGACACAACGATTGTGTGCGCTTCGCGACGGAAAAGGGTGCACGATAGTCTCTCTCTCTATGCGGGCGAAACTTGGCCTGCCCTTATGTGCGTTCGTTTGCGTTTTGTTAATTGTCATCCGCTATGATTTATGTCCGGCTTGGTGCGGTTTGTAAACGATCGTTCCCGGGTTTGTTTGCGCGGTGCTCGCGCGCTCTCTCTCTCTCTCTCTCTTTCTCCCGGTGTCATGGGCACGGTGTGTCGTATCATTTTCAACCAAGTAGCTATTAGAGATTCAATGTAGAAGCGTGCGAACACAACAAACAAAAAACATATAAGACAGTCGGTGGATTATTTTAATCCCGGTCGGGAGCACTACCTCTCAAACAAAACACAGTACGCTCCTCCCGAGTGAGCACCTTCAGCAGTGACTGATGATGGGCCCGAAACGGCGGTGAGCCCTCGCGGGGGACATTCAAAAAACGCCGTGCCGGCGATTCGGCGTATGCAAATCCTCACGCACTCACGGTGATAAATTATGTTTACAAGCCACACTCACCCACTGTATGTAAATCTCGTTCGATCGGCTTTTCGCCGCGCGGATTAAAAGTTGGGCCCCGCGCCGGAGATCCTTTCCTTACCTAATTATAACATTCCATTCCGCGTCCGGAGAACAATCGACGTACGGCACGGCGTATGTCCCGCGTGGGAATCGTGCGTTATGGAAACGGGCAAACCGAACGACATCGCACACGAGAGATGCGCGCGTGTCACTCCGCGGAATGACAAATAGCGAAATAATCTAATCAACCACTCTGCCGGGCGTGTAGGTCCACGCACGGGAAGTACTGGACATTTGTCACTGGTGGGCTGGCGTTTTTGGGGAGGCGCGGCGTGTTGCGGTCCGTGATGCGGGTGCGCTGTGCCGGACGGCGTCTTCCCGACCATCTACGGCGGTGCGATATATTGTGGTGGAAAAATCGTTCAAGTTTACGCATGACTGCTCCCATTTGCTTAATGTGTGTGCCGTGCCAAAGAGCGGTATTAAAGTTTTACGAGCAGCCGTTAAAGATAGGCAGAACGTCCACATTAAACACCAATTAAAGGCGATGTGTTTGTTTCATAGTTCTCAGAGCTTGCAAACATAGATTATTGAATGGGGCTCGTACGAGAACGAATACATACATTTCCATTCCATTCACGTGCTTGGTGGTAGGCTGTTTGTCGGCAGCAGTGATACTCGTGGCTTAAATTGTTTAATTCCGTGCATCAATCAATTTAGGCGCACTTTTTCCGCAACCATTATTCGCTCAACCGCAGGCGCATTCTTCTCGAGGGTACTTTGCATTCATGCTTGCTGCTTGCAAAGCCGACCCATCACTGACGCATACGTAATGCGTTTCGGGCCGAAAACGAAAGGTGGTAGCATAATTGTTCTGCTTCTGAAGTATGAATACCTCCGATGCCAATCAACATCGCACACGATGCCGCAATCGGTCATTCTGTGTGGCGACTTTAGATTAACTTAATTGACTTCCACGCAAAACGTGGTTCCTGGCTGGGGGATACCGGCCGGCTGGGCGTGCGACAACTGGCTGGCGCCACGTTTGAATTATAACGCGGCGTTAAAATATGCGAATCCGGTCGCGATTTATGGATTGTAGTTTCGGCATTTTTTTTTATTTCCTCGTTTTGTGCGCGATCTCTTCCCATTCAGTTGTGCTTGCTTCGGCTTAAAAACAAGACACCGTAAAATAGAGACAGATTACTATCTACCGTAGATTTCTAGACGACCGCTCGCGAAAGCGCGCCCGCCCGTCACTCTGTACGACGGTGCACCATAAACGTCCAATCGGCGAGGTTGCGTTTTTATGGGGCTTTAATTAAATTGCTTTTTCGCAAAACTTCGCTTGTGGCAAGATGGACGCACGGCCGAACCGGAAGCGGCAGGGCAAAAGGTGATGCATTTTAGCTTTTACGACACGTCTTAGCTACGGGGTTTTTTTTAGCAGGTGGCTGTAAATTTGACAGGGAAGCTAGAAATAATGCTAGAGTTTGTGGCAGAGGTATTCTTGGGAAGCAAACGGGAAACGTGTATCATTTATGGCGATCATTTGTGATCCTTGTGTGGTTTGCCAACTGGTCACTTCAAAGCAGTTTCTAACATTTTAAATATAATGATCTAATCAAAGTGTAACTGTGCAACAAATTTGGTCATTAATTAGAACAAACAAAACAATCATCCACGTCGGGCCAAACTGTCAACTATGATTTGATTTGAAGCGACCGGGTGACGTGCGAAATGTCGCTTTGAAGAACAATAACCTAATTCCTAATAATTAGCTAAGCTAATAATTCTTCGTACCTGTTTCCAACAGGATCCAATTTGTTTCCAAGATAGGCCAACTGCCAAACCGGAAGCACATGGCAAAAGTTGATGCATTTTAGCTTTTGCGACACGTTTTAGCTGCAGATTTTGAATAGGTGGCTGTAATTTTGACCGGATAGCCACAAATAGTGGCAAAGTTCGTGGCTAACGCTAAGGTAGGACAGCAAACGTGTAACGTGGATCTTTTGTAAACCTTTTCCAACCCTACGTATGAATGTGTGAAAAATTTGGTCATTAATTTGAATAAATTCATCCACGTCGGGCCCAACTGCGCCGGAAATTCCAGTTTCGGGTAAAGGGTGCAATCAGTTGATGAGATCGGGGACGGACGAAAGCATCCACCAAGCGACGGGTGGGCAGGATGGGAGGCTCTTGCATGCCACTCTTTGAGAATACCAAAACCAATTCTTCGATCCTGTTTTACGACCGGCATTTGGGATGCAGGCTCCGCAGTGAAACTCCGCGGCACGGTCGGAACGGAGTGTATGTGGGGCGACAGTTTTTATGGAGTACCGCAATCAAAGTGAAATATGATGGAACCCTGTCAAGGTATTTTCGACGAGCGCACAAATTCCGCTCGCGTGTATGAATGATCCTTACGGCAACTGTGTCTTTCACGAGGCCGATTGTTATTTTGTATAGTACTAATGTGGATTCGATTTTTTTAAAGCAGAAACCATTCATTTCCAAAATAGATTTAGTGTTGGGATATTGAAACCAGATAGGCTTTTTGAGTCCATTTGGGTCTATCAACTATGAACCGATCATATAACTCGGAGCGCCCAGATCTGGATCTGGGGTATAGGTATTCATTTTCATCCAGATTTAGGATTCGGCTATACCTTATCGGAACATTGTAGTTTATTAATCCGAAACCTAATGCGGAACTGCGTTGAAAGTGAAACCAGGTAGCACCAGACTAGTGACATTTCAATCTCCTGCAAGAAATTATCATGCATGCATCTAGTAAGGTGCATTTCCTCTTATCTTTGTATTTCAATACATGACGGATCTAGATCGTATTTTTTGGATTGAATCTAGGTCGGGTCTGGATCGATTGAACGATTTAATTGGATTAGACGATAAGTCAATTTGATTAGATTAGAAGGCTAGTCATGTACGCATGTCAAACATATTTTAGCTGAAATTAAGCCAGGAATTAATCCTGAATAGGCATGTGCTTAAGTACAGCTATAAGCGGTGACTTATTGATAGAACAGACTGTTGCCGTAATCGGATTACGCTTCGGGTCAATCGTTTAACAATTTTGAAACGATCACGCACCAAAGCAATCCGATCATTCAGCCGTACTTGGTATTCTACGTTGGCTTTTGTATCGCTTTTTAACAAGATTGCGAAATAAAATACAAAAGTCGTTTCGTGTGTAACGTATGTATAGATCCGCGAAGCACCCGTGCTAGTATGTTGCCATCAACAAAAAGGCATACTTTATTCCTCTCCTTTAACGTCCCAGGCGACACCATCGCATAGAGCGGGAGCGCATAAAACTAAATACCTAACGGGGTCCGCTGTTTGCGTTGGATGTTCGTTATCTTAATTTTCCTACCCTGCGCTAATGAGTCCCCCCCCCCCCCTCTGGGTGAGAAACGGATCAGATGGTGATGGCAAGTTGGCAGTAAAAATGGCCGACCTTGAGAGGGTTAGTCAGTCAGACAGTTTTGCATGTACCAGAGAGCCGACGCCAGGAACTGCATACGATTGAGCCACATCCGACAGCACAATCGAGAGGCATTGATTCCTTTCTGCCGCCCGTACGATCGAATCCGTTACCGCAGCATGCAGAGCAGATTTGCCAACAGAAGTCGGTAGGCAGCGGGCAAAAACAAACGAAACTCGCGAACTCAATATGCAAATTTGACAGCCCTGGTCCTGTCACCGTGCGTGCGGCCCGTTCGGTGGTGGCCCCGCTCGGTGGAGGATGTGTGTTTTTGTGTGTTTGCTGATTTCTGTGCTAGTGCTGTAAGTTGCCGCCGAGGGGGGCTATTAACGCAAATGTAGAAAGTTTTTTCTCGCGCACAACCCGCTCGTCGCTGTCCAAATGGTTGTTAAAACAAAATAATAAGTATCGAAAGCTTTTAGCAGCCGACGATCGAAACCGCGGCGGTAGAATTTAATCTACCCAGCAGCGTCTTCGCTTGCTTCAGGCCGGTCAATCTGTGGCCGCCAATGTTTTAATAAACTCGTTTTTTTTTTTGCTCTTCTGGTGCTATCGATTACAGCAGCCGGAAAACAATACGCACGTCTGCCGATTGGAGCTGAAGATCGGATGGTTTATGGTTCTGAGGGTTTTTTTCCTATTCTGTTCGCGTTTAGTTTTCGATGTTAATCCATTTGGGCAGTTGTGCCTTGTGGTGGGCTTTCTGGATCGAAACCTGAAGTTTCCTGAAAGTGAATCCAACCTGTCAGTGTTGTGACGTATACTGGTGTTTACGCGTTGGAATGAACACACGGGCTTATCGCATGTGTCGATCGCATACTTTATGTATTTGGGTGCCCAGAAATCGTGCGGAATGTCTGGAAACTCCGCCTTGTTACCTTCCAGAACCGGAAAGTTGACAAACATGGTGTAATGGGCAAGTGGTGGAGATAATTTTGCTCAAATTAGCATGAAGCTTTGCTTATCTGAGAAGTAGGTTAAATTATTGAATAGCAACTCGAAACTGGCAATAGTTTCTTCGATCGAACATCACGAACTCGGGTGTGTGGGCTTAACCAATAATGAGACTCTTTTGTAGCGCCTTCAAATTGCCGACCGGCCAAATTTGTGCAAATATAATCGTGTTCCGGGTGCGCAGTTATTTGTAAAAAAATCCTTTAAGGAAGCAACAAGAAGCAAGCAATGCAAACGTTGTTGGCTGACGATTTGCATTTTTTATTACCTAATGACTGAATTTGCTCGGACTGGAGAGCAGAAGAATGGACAATCTGACGGTGCAACCCATTTGGTTAGTGCAATTTAAGTAATAAAAAATGTGAATTGCAATGTCAAGACAAAATCACCGTAATTAATTGCGAGCATTGTTGTGCTTCGGCGCAGCAGATGTCAAATAGGTCAAACACAATATTGCAACATCGACACCAAAGGGATTGAACGTACGGGCGAAACATAAGAAAACAGGCAAAGCTAAAACAAATAGAACTGCTGACCACAATCCGTTTGGCCCTCGTTTGGGTTAGGTCATTTGCACGTGCTTGGAACAGATTTTGATTACGGGAGATATTTTGCGGTATGTGTGGAGAGGATAGTGCACACAACCAGTTTACCGATGGCGCCTGAACCTGATCTGACCCTACCACACATTAGTGTGTAATTTATGGTGTTCGCACTCGATAATACAAGACAATCATCGTACCTCGTGTGTGTGTGCGTGCGCGCGTTTCTTTTTGAAACCACAAGAATCTAAAGACATAATTTATTGCGCGAGCAAGCTTCTCGGTTTTGCTTTGGTTCGTAACGTTTTAGGCTACCGGTTACGACTAGAACCCCCTGCTCACTATTGCACTATGAGTGTTGAGGGCTGGTGGATCACTTCTGGTTGGAAAAAACTTGAATTAACCTGCTGAAAACTGACCACCGTAATCGCCCTGGTTGAGCTCGCTTGGCATGCTGATTTACAA
Organism: Anopheles dirus; assembly: GCA_000349145.1. Classification (NCBI taxonomy): domain Eukaryota; kingdom Metazoa; phylum Arthropoda; class Insecta; order Diptera; family Culicidae; genus Anopheles; species Anopheles dirus. The sequence continues at coordinate 40,487 of KB672802.1, read as the reverse complement.
TTATTGGAGAAGGTTTTATCGGTTTCTTAAGCGGAAAGTTTCGTAATGGATGCCATTTCTGCAACAGTTTTATTCGCACGGCTCACTGGTGGAAGTAATCGCAGAAGCACTTCTATGTTTCTTTTTTCACGTAAATAAGCTGCCGTGGAAAGCACTATTCATAATTTATCATCACTCGCCCTGAGATAAACGCCATGTAAACGAGCTACACGAGCAACCAATTAGCACGTTCGATTTACGAATGTAATTTCCCCGCCGAATCATTTTCGCAGAGAAGAATCTCCAAAGTGAGACTACATGCGGCGGCTTACCCCGGGGTCGGGGTTCCGCGTCCAATTATGATCGCACGCACCACTATTATTCCTGTTTACGGCAACACCAAAAACCTCCCGTTCGCGTCGGCTCAAACGAACGAAAATTCACAGCTAGAGCAGTAACGGAATGCTCGTTGGATTAAACCACCACCCGCACTTTGAGTGCTACAACCACAAACAGTTCACGTTCACGAAAAAAAACACGCACACTAACCGCAAGTGAAGCTGCGTGTCTTGCTGGCCACCTTCACGTTCCGCCCGAAACCGTGCCGTTTTCAACTCGCTGGCGAAGGATCGCGCTCGGGCGAAGCAATCCACGACCGTACCGTTGCTCGATCTCCCAACGACTGACGGACTGGCTTGACGAGCGGGCTTGAGCGAAGCGTTAATGCGAACAAGAATATGCAGCCGCCGCCGCCGTCGCCGTACGCGACGCAGCTGCCGCCCGCTCTTTCGTGATTGTAGCGCGAACGAACGGTGGACGCCAGGGATGAACATGAATGAATATGTGGCCAGGAGCGTCGGTACCGTCGTCCCCCCGCTTCCGGTGGCGGAGAAAGGTGAAGAGAAAAGTCGAGCCGGCAAATTTTCTCCCACCGTGAGCAGGCGGTGAGCGCGTTTGGTACGGACGATGGATGAAGGGTTTTTTTTTCTGGTGGAAACTAAGGAGAGCTGTTTTCTACCCTTGCCTTATCTTTGGAACTTAGTGGTTGGGGAGGAGTTTTATAAGCATACTTTAATGTATTGACATACTTTGCAGTCACAGGTATAACAGAGTCAAGACAAATCAGCAATGGCAGGAGCAGACCTCCATAGGCTGGACATGGACCAACAGACCATGTACTATATAATTAGAAGAATTTACGAAATAGTCCGTACATTTTGAAGAGGTTTTTGATAGGTGCTAGTAATGTCTCAAAGGCGTTTTTATGACTACTGGGACATATGACATTTAACGGTTCTAGTCTAGTTTTCGCATCTGACTTGTGACCTTTGAATGTAGTAGTTGAGGATGCCTTCAAAGGATCGATAATCTAAAGCTAACAATGAGTATATAGTCATATTGTATGACATGGTTGGCAGATTGTTGACATTTCCCTGCCATTTCCCTGTCTCATCCTGACTCGTAGCTATATTCGTAGCCAGCTAGTTTGTTTTGTGCAAGGATTTAGGATTTAACAGACCATGTCGTACGCAAATCGCTTCTCGGTAGGCATCTCAGTAGGAAGTCTTATTACTGATTACTTAGGCACCGCTCTGGCACCTCTCGAACCAAACAAACAAACAAGACAAGTTCGATAGGGTGCTCGATAGGGTGCTCTGGCAATTGTCTGCTGTCTGGCTGAAATGTCATCCGTAGCATCGTAACAATCACTGCTTCAACTCGATATTTTTGTTTAATTTCCACT
>KB672802.1:6189-37791 GCA_000349145.1 Anopheles dirus | reverse complement strand
TTCTCAGTTCAATTGCCGCCTGTCATTGTTTGCTTGACGATCATGGAATTTCAACTGACGCATGCCCGATATCTATTGAAAAACCCTGTATTTTGCGAAGGTATCCAACAAAACCTCGGTCGTAGCTAAGATATATGGATCTACTAATGATTAGACTTATATTCATCTACAATCTCCACAAAAATTCTCATAATTCACTACGTGGTCAAACGCTAAGACTAAAAACCCTGTAAAACAAACAAATAAACCGGAGGAAGACTAGACTAAACCACAAAAATGAAACAGACCATGAATCAAACTGGAGATGCGCACAGATGCGATTTGTCACTGAAACGACAAAGCCGTAGGTATGATGGAGCAGACTTTCATTGGAGGCCAGGAAATTGTTGTGCGACAGTAAAACTTGCAAGTGTTAGCTTGGAATGTGAATGTCAGTTAAATTGCCAGTCACAGTTATATATGCTTAGAAATCTGCGCATCTATATCGTATCTTACGAGACATGAATTGCAGGAATTGGTAGATTCTTTCAGGTTTTACTAGTTTTTGCATCTCTATTGTTTCGCGTTATAAAACTTAATGAAATATTTTTATTATTTGCTATGTTTCCTTTCATGGATTCCTTTCCTTTATATAGTTAAAAGCTGTTTGATGTTTCTCCTTTTTAAAAATATCCTCACATCTAAAATTTATTAGACAAAAATATACATAAGATGTGGACAGTCCATATGGTAAGATACATTGAGGACAATAAATTGTACCGCAGGTATCTAACGATAGTGACGTACAAAGGCATGCCAGAAAAACAATTTTTTTATTTGGAATTATTTATGACAATTTCTGCATGTGTGTATTTGTACGCTGTTGGTTAGGTTTTAATTTTAGATATGTTTTATACAATAGGGTTCGTTGATCATTTTGATATTCGAGACTGACAACTGCTTTACGAAATACACTACATAGCGCCAGAAGAACATAGAACATCATCGTGGTGATAGTGAACTCGAATCTCGAAGTTCAAGAATTCAAGGCTTCCTCGATTTGTCATGATAATGTTTGGGGAAATCGCTGCTCAGCTCAGGATGATAATATTCGTCATAAATTTTCAGGAAGCACCCCAAAACGTCCGCTTCACAAAGCCAATCACCTGGCAACTGTCTGGTGCTTAGTGCGTGAGGTTCGTTAGGGCATTTGCGGGAAAAGTGTGCGTGTGTGTGTGTGAGAGTTTTTTTTCTCTAACCGAAAGTGTGTAGGGTAGACATAGATTGTGGTGAGAAACATAAATATGAGAAAGAGGTATTAAACTCAGGACACCGGTCAAGCACACTGGCTGGTATAACCCGAAGCGGAGTTGCTTTGCTTGTGGCTAGTTTTAGAACGAGGAGAACAACTTTCAGCACGGTCTAATCAACTAAATGCGCACGGAACAAAACGTGAAAAAACATAGCAAATTTTGAACAATCGGCACGTTCACGACGACAGGTCGTATGGTTTTAATGTGTGGTTTACCTAATGACTTATTAAGACCACACCACGCCAGAGGGGTTGTAGAAAAACAACCGAGCATATCTGGGTAATCCTCGGCTATCACCAACGTTCGCTGTAGCATTTAAATTTAAATCACCCGTAACGGAATGTCAGTAGGTTAATCTCTAGTACATGTCTATTTTTACAGACTGCTTGTTCTCATATTTGATGGTCCAAATGTAAGTGATTGTGGACTTGGGAATAGTCTATTATTATTTCATAGGAAACATCGTTGACATATACTAAATATTGTAAATATGGGACTACTTTTCTTAGTCTACCACTTGTCAATGTATTGGGTTAGAATTGAGTTACTGTTGCAGTCACTCAAATAGTGGTTTTATGACTGAACACGATGATTTACGATTATTGGCGTATTGTTGAGAGTTTTTGTTTGTGATTTCGTTCTCTTCAAGTCTAGCCACAAACCATGACCTACGCTATGGGAATGGCTCAAGTTTTAAATGGGAGGATGAGTTCAATAAAACTATAAATCATGAGGGGGAAGATTGTTGACTGTTTTGGGGTTTCATTATCCCAAGGGATTAGATGGAAATCCTAAAGTATAACCAGAAGATGCTTTGTCGTTTCATTGGGTAGCTTCAAGGATATGGTTTAATTTTAGCTACTGAATTGATGAGTTATAAGTTAAATAACAGTTGCACCAAAAACATGACTAATTCTGGGTTTGCATTCATTTTTTGTTCGATCATCGCTACTGCCGTACTTGCAATGTGAGTGTTTTCGCCACTCTCCTACGCACCAGTGTGAAACAATGATGAAAGCTGTAGACACATCTCGATCGCTTGAAAATATCATCGGAGTCGGTGATTTATTGCGATCGAACAACCGCAGACGCGGAATGATTGATGGTAAAGTGCGTTAGAAGATCGTATGCCAAAATGAAAACAATGAATAATAGCAGAGCTCAACGCACCGTAATTTGAGCCGAGAGCTTTGCATACCAACACAGTTCGCGGTGATAAATTACTGATTGATTTAGATGTTGCTATTTGAGCTGTGCGTGTGCGCACTGAAGAATTATGTCATTTTGCAAAACCACAGAACGCACAGGGTCGAAATGTATGAATCGTTATAAACTTCGAAGTGTTTATCAAATCATCCCAATCAACGCATTTGCATACAGTCGAATGCTGAAGGAAATCAATAAAAGAGAGCTACTCGAAGCGATCGTCGAAAGCGTCGCCGAAAAAGAAAACGACGATCAAACCAAAAGTTTGCTGACGGACGGTAATAAAATATGAAATGATTTTATTTCATTTTGTCGGTTAGTGAACCACATGGATTGAGATCCACCTACGCGCCCGGGATGTCGTTCTCACGGACCGAACAGTTCCGTTGCGGAACTGTTGCGAAGCAGACGGGCTGGACCGATGTATTCAAAGATCCGTCCGACGATCGTAAATCGGTTTCGGGTAGTTTATTGTAATTTGGCGTTTTATTGAGTTATTAAAGTTGGAACGGAAGATCGGTCGAGGGATAAAGAGTTAAACTCATAAGAAGATTATGTCTCCGTCATGCTATTCCTAAATTCAGACCAGATTTGCTCCAGGACACGGGACAGTATATACATTTTTTAAATAGTACAAATGATGACAATTATAGCACCAGTGACATGATCTCATCTCTCCACCGGGAAGGCAACGCTGACATCAATTTCTTTATGATTCGTCTGCTGGTGTGTTAGGAGTGTAGTGAGCAGGGCAGTATAAATTGAAGGGGTGATCTATCTTCACGTCACAGCGACATCCGCAATGGATCACCAATGTAAGCAATTGATTGTAACGACCCGCGTTTTTTATGCAGTCTATCCATTGCGGAAACTTTTTACCGCAAGAGAAAATAACTAACACGCACACACGCACAGCGAATTTCGGACAAACAAGTGCTACTCTTGGAAAGTACATGCCTGCGCACGTTTAGGGACAAGAGTTCACCTCAGTTCGCTAGAAGAGCGTGGAGGAATTGAAACCCATTTTGATGGTTGAATTTAATGCTTTTTGTGTTTTCTTCTTTTTTATCTTACAGTCATAAAGTGCAATCAAACGTTCTTAAAAAGGCACATCGTACGCAACACATCCGAGAGGGACGTTCGGAGTAGCTATCGGCGCCGCAGATGTGACAAATATGGCCAAAGATGTATGGACTTTTCGGTTTTCGGCAGGGCAATGGCCTGCCAGCGGAGTGTAAACCAACGACCGGCGAATGATGTACGGCTCTCCGATGTGCGCCACGTTTAATGGGATGTTTTATGTTCTACGCCACGCGACGTCCACTACGGCCACGGGCGAATGGCACTATTTGGGAAGGAAGACGGTGGTGGTGGTGTAATAAAACAACTATCAACTCGAGGTTCGCACCGCGCGGAATCGGAATTAGATTAGCGTAGCGAGTAGAAGTATGCGCGAGCATGGCAGGACGCAAATAGCCGATACTTAGAAGTTACTTTAGAAGTTAGATCACGTACGGCCAATTTATGTAAGCGTGAAATATGGACTGGCATTTGGGCAGGAAAGAAGTGACATGAGCGACAGAACATTAGCGTGCGAAAAGATACATTTCTCTTGCGTTCACATAATGAATCTCGCAGAGATCGGTGAGCGGCGTTAGTAGTTACACTTGTCGGTAGTAGAAGGCGCTGTTTACATGTCAACGCCAAGCTCGCGCGTGAAGCGACAAAACAAACGTACGAAAATTATCCCTCCAAACAAGTCTCCGCACCGTAGCCGCTCGTTTTGACAAAATTTACACCATCGATAAAAGTTGGTCCCGTAAATTTGTGTGATAAACGGCGACACACTAGTCTGTCCGCGCCAGCCGCCGGGAAAAACTGTCCCTATCATGCGCGAGAGATAAGATTTACGTGCTACCTAATTGGTTTAGTTTTCCACACGTTCGCTTCGGGTCCCCGGTGCCAAAGCAGCTTCCGCCGTGGTTCGCTTTTGTTGCCCTCACGCGGCCGTACATTAGTCTAATTTAGGGCCTGCCGCTCCGATTTTGCTCGCTTTGAAGGTGGTGAATGATTTGTAGTTGTCGATGGCGATTCGTTTTGGGTCGAAATTAAGCCATATCGCCGGGCCACACAATATGGGCCCTTGGCGGCCACACCACACCCCACTCTAGCAGTCGTAGGCGGTTTGAATGGGATGAATTTATAATTTAAAAAAATGATCACCTCCCGGAGATCAGTAGGGAGCGGACTGAAGAGAAGAAAAGTTTTTATGTTTTTATACGGCGCGTAAATAATGACATCGAAACTAGCTGTTCCGTTTAGCAGTTGAAAAACTTTTCATGGCCTTCTTGTGTGCGACGCTTGTGGAAGACGTTTAACACCCTTCAGGGAAGGCACACGGGCCTTACAGCAAGAGATCACGGTCTAATAAAAACGTTTCGTATCGTACCGGGATCTGGAAGGAGACTGGTGGAGTTGGTGGTGGCGGTCAAAACTTTATCAGTATCACCGAATCTGTCGCATCAGGGTTGTTCGGGGCGACACGGAGGTGGTGTGTTCTGTGGATAGGGAAACCTTATTTATGATCCTCGCGGTTGTGGAGCCATTTGTCATACGATTATTAAATATTGCCAACATTCCTCGGACGCGGTTGTCTTGTTTCATTTTGCATGGAATATTTTGATCAAGCGATGGTTTTTTTCCAGCGTGTGCTTAAAAACTGAAAAACGGCGTGAACATTGGCAAGCGTGTGTGTGGTTTTGAGATAGTTTTACTTTCTTGTTACTCTCGAGCACAGAAAAGATATGGACGGATTTGAACATCCCGGAGTCCTACGAAGCTCCAACAATAACCCTACAGGATCCAACCGTATTCGGTGGAGTTTTGCGGCTCCGATATTCGGATATGTTAATTCGACAACAGTTCAAAACATACCATTTTTCACCGGTCATCGCGGTTGCGGTTTTGCTGCGCCTCCGACGGTAACCGGGGGGTTGTTCGTATGTTCGTTTCCATTTTTTTCGCGCTCTCCCACCGTGCTCGCGATCATTAAGATAACATTAATCATCGCCGAGATCGAGCATGTCGCTGCACTCGAGCGCACATATTTATCAAATCGAGCACCCCCTCCGCAGAATGGGCGCACGTGGTTGCAATTTGCACTTCGTTACGCTTATCGAGCATCGGGTGACTCGTGTGACATGTGGATGGGAAGGGTTTTTTTATAGACTCTCGACGACGGGATGGAGATGAGAAAGCGGAATGCAGTGATGGTATTGAGTGACGCCACAGCTTAGCAGCTAGTAAACCGCTCCCCGGCTTTACGATCCATTGTCTCCGGGCCGTAGTAGCATCGCTTCCGAACTGCCTATCGATCGGAGAGGCCCTGGATGAGCACACATCAAACGTTTTCCTCTCCGAACCGACCGCCGTGATGACTCGGTAGCGCGCGCTTTGTCGGTATCAATTTGAGCCGCGGGTGACCACTGTTTAGTACATCTGTTCGTTTAGTAGCGCCACATATACTTCTCGCCCGTGTGTGTATGTGCCTGTGCTGCAAATTGTACTCTAAATCGTCGTAATTGCTAACGGCGTCATCGGCACGACCGAAGGCACAGCAGAAGCCTGTCCCCAGAGAATTACGGTGGATTCCGGTGTGGTCGTCGTCGTCGTTTTTTAATGGATGTTTAGGGGTGCTTTATGGCGTCCGCTGTGAGGGGTGTCGGTTTTACGACTACTTGGCGCTGCGTGTTAGTTTTTCCGGATGAATTTAAAAACTGACCCGTAGCTCTGGCCGAGGGGTGTGGCGGTTCCGCACGTGCAGAGGAGACACTGGGCAGATCTTCCTGTGCGTTTTCGAACAAGGCATTTCGCGCACGACATCATTCAATATGCATTGTATGGATTATTTAATGCTGTGTTACAGTGTGTGCCACATGTTGGGAAGAATGTTTAGTGTTAAAATAAGTTAATTGTCATTTCAGATTTAAGTTAAACTATGATTGGAGCGTAGTTAATTTTCGATATTGAAGTTATCATAGCTTTTATAGAGCTTATCTAGCGTCTATCGGTCGTTGTTATTGTTTGCTTTAGTAAATTACACGATATGAAATAACAACACATGCACTCGTACACTTGCATTCGCACAGGCAAACCACAACGAGCATGCAACTTGACATTGAACTGGATTCATTAATAGGCCATGGCTAGAATGAATTAGCTTCAGTTCCGGTTTTTACTGCAGTGCGACAGAGTCGACGATCAGCTTGCGATGCAACCAAATCGCTGGACGATTTTGAAGAACATTACCCGGGAGTATGTGGCTTCGAGCTCGTGCCACGGCATGTCCTACGTGGCCCATCCACGATTGACGGTTGTGGAGCGGTAAGATGACAAGCCCATAAGAATGTTCTAGAGTGTCAAATATTTTGTCTTCTATAACAACCTCAGGGTGTGTTGGGCCGTCATAGTGGTGATCTCGCTTAGCTTATGCATCTCGGCCATCGTCGTCGGACACCAGAAGTGGAACGAAAAGCCGATGATTGTGAGCTTCTCGCCGAAGCCGGTCCCCGTGTGGAAATTGCCGTTTCCTGCCATTACAATCTGCCCGCAGACGAGAATAGATGTGATGAAGTTCAACCTGACGGAGGTGTACTTGAGGGCGCGTGCGAACAGGACACTGTCGGCCGACGAGTGACGTAAGTTGCGTGTGCTGTCGCACGTCTGCTCGTCGGTTATGCGTCCGAAGAACGACTACTACGGTACGGCCGGCAGTACAAGCAGGGCGGCAAGACACGCCGACGATGAGCGGGTAGTGGAGCAGCTGGTCAATCTGTCCCTACCACACAAAGAGCTTCTCGTGTCGTGCATGTGGAGCTTTAATTTTCGGCCGTGCGAGACACTGTGGGCCCGGAAGGTGACGGAGAACGGAGTGTGCTACAGTTTCAACATGCTGTCCAGTGCGGAGCTGTACTCGGAGGATCAGGAATTCCGCGAGGCAGAGATCAATCCGGATGTGATGAAACGGGAACCGTTCCGTTCGTTACATGCGTCAAAGATGCGTAGTACGGGGTGGACGATGGAGAATGGTTACACCCCGCACGAGGACCTGCTGGCGTATCCAAGACGGACGGCTAGTGGCGGATTTAAGGGAGGCGCTATAGTGCTGTTGAAGACGCATCAACAACATCGCGAGTATATTTGTGCGGTGAGTTGCGTTTGAGATTAGGCTTTGGGAAGTGTATGTTGTGATAATTTGTTGCATCCTCTAGGGTGCTCTGCAAGGCTACAAAGTGACCATTCACCCGCCGGACGAATTTCCAAGACTCAGCGAGTACCACATCCGAGTGCCTCCGATGCAGGCGGCCTCGATTATCGTCAGGCCGAAGTTGTTGACTACTCAGAAAGCTCTACATCGACATCCACCCTCAAAGTATGCCATGATTTCTGACGACATGCAATCTATTCTTCATCTGACGCTCGTTTTCTTGTTTGTGTTTTTTTCCTAGGAGGCAATGCTTTTTCTCCGACGAACGAAAGCTACGCTTTTTCCGAGTTTACAACGAGCAGAACTGTGAGTTCGAATGTCTCACGAACTACACGCTGGCGACGTGTGGGTGCGTTACGTTCGCCATGCCGCGGGAAAACACCACCCGCGTGTGCGGGGTGCACGAGAAGCGCTGCTACAAAGACGCCGTGACCCGGCTCATGGAGATGGACGAAATGACCATTTACACCGGGCACGAAATGTGCGAGTGTTTGCCGGCCTGCACGACGGTAAAGTACGCCGTGGAAATATCGAACGACTGGTTGAACCTCGATGCGATGCTTGCATCCATCATCCGGCGGGAAAAAAGCTTGGACGGGTAGGCAATTAGAGCGCGCCGGAGACGGAGGAATTGTCCGGAAAAAGAAGCTATCTCATCGTTTGTTTGTTTTCTATCGTTTTACAGCATGGAACCGATGCTGCTGTACGTCTACTTCAAGGATAACAAGTTCCTGTACATCGAACGTGTCGAGTATATGACTTTCAACGGGGAGCTCGCGAATTTCGGCGGTATCTTGGCTCTGATGTCCGGCATGAGCTTAACCAGTCTGGCTGAAATTTTATACTATCTCATCGTTCGGCCGCTCGGTCTGTGGGTGCGGGCGCAGTACGTCAGGGTCAAGGTGGGCCCATCGGTGTCCGAGGTGCAGTTGCGCACAAGCACCAGTACGGTGCATCCTGTACGACCTTGGATTCCCTAGATACAACGGTGGTGGAGGGAAACAGCTACTGGTAGCTATATGCACGGTGTGTTTTGGTAGCGGCATTTTACGATCGGCACGTGAGGCAAGGGAAGCTCCTTGCCGGTCGATTCGATAACGATTCGATTGGGTGCGTTTGTGGTAATGAATTTTAATGCGATCGAGTAACCGGCTTCAGCTTTAACGATCACGCAAACTCTCATTCGCCTTGGCTCTCTTTTCCGATCGGGTTTGTTGAAGATGTTGACAACAACCGGAGTGTTCCATTCCGCTAATCCATTCCGTGTGATTGAGTTGACGGATGGCATTGGCAGAAGGAGAGAATACTGAATACGGGGTTACCTTTGGCGTATGCTAATCGCTTGCTACGCTCAATGTACGTAGTAGTTGTAGATAACTGTTCTCGCGGAGTAAAAGTGAGCGCCGTGCGAGGAATAGAAATCATTTCCCTGTTGGGGAAATGGAGGCACGTGTTGTTTTAGGGTGACATGAGGTTTCTTAACAAATTTCAAACGGCTTAAAATGCGGCTCTTTGTTCCCTCTGCTTGAAGCAAACCTTGAAATTTCATCACAATAGTTCCGGATCAAAAGACGCTTAGCAGCGGGGTGATTAAACATTCCAAATAGAGTCAAATCACATTGAGCGGTTGTTTGAAATACCGCGTGCTGAGTAGATTGGCACGTAAAAAGCAAATAAAGCTGGGGCGTGCGTCAAACGTTCACCTGAATCAGCTGCCAAATGCACACCAGCTGCTGAGCGATCAGCGTACCGCAAAAAGAGGCAACATGTGCAGCACCCTCGCAACGCCCTTAGGAATGTTTCCGGAAAACCAGCCCGTGGTGTTTGGAATCGGAAAAATATGAAAACAACCCGCACGCGCGCCTCATCGATTTAGGGACTTTTAATACGGCTTTTCACGCGTCCAGCAGAAGAACTTTGTTCGGTGCGCGAGACGGCGGGTGACGGAATGGCGTCTCTGTTTGATGAAACAGTCGAATTCGGTTCGGGTGGTGTAATTTATTTTCCTACCATGAATTAGCATTTCCGTAAGCGTTGGAAAACGGTCCGAGCGGAGTGTGCCCGACGGGGTGGTAGGATGTTAATGTTTGCTCGTAATTTATTTGCACGAACTTGATGAATGTACGGCTCGGAGGCGGTGGTTTCTCGATAGGTTATTATTTTATTTTGGCAAGATAAGCAAAAGGGTTCCCGTAAACAACGCGTCGCTCCGGTGATCCGCTGATTGGTGGACGTTGGCGATAAATATTTCGTTTCTCTTTTTTTCTTAATTTAAACTCTCCTGAGCCGATGCTAAGATATTCAGGTGATTAATTTAAATGCGGTCTTAATAGCTCGACGCGGATGGCGTTAGGCAGTTTAGAGAACTGAATATTGTTCGTCTCGATCCATTAACTGGTGTTTAAAATTCCTTATTAAATCAATTTTTCACATCGACCAAATTGAAGCATTTTTCTGCCGTCTTTTATTGAAGGGTTCATATTTTATTTCGTGTGTTGTTTATCGTGGATTTGCTTCCTAAATAAATACAGAAAAATAATTTGTTACTAGTTGCTATATTTTCGGATGATTGCTATACATCGTGTGGACTTCTGTGTGAGGAAAGAACGGTGTGATTATATCCACAATCATTTTCGTGTTATAATGTGGCCATGGTTTGTGGGTTCTTCATCCGAATACGCCGATTTAAAGTTAATCTCAAATAGTTTTGCAATATTCCAATTTTCCGAACAAATAGCTCCAGCGATATAAATCAAAATAGAACCAACGATTGTGATAAGAACTATCGATTCATGTTCGAAATACACTCATAAAGCTATGATTTACTATGCACAGGTTTCGATGGTTGTAATTTTCATGTTTACCATAACAAATACCACGTGCGAATAAAATTTCGTATTCATTTGTTCTTTTTTGTCACTCTACCTCGCGTTTGATCTCGTTTTTCGTATCCCGTGTACTATGCAAATGGATGCGCATACATATGCAAAAGATATCGGGGATCACATAGGAGAACATCTGCTATCTGCCTGTCTCAGACGAAGGGAAGGAACATAATTTTCTTCGTAGACTCGTATAGATAACCGTATAAATTTGAGGATTAGCTCATAGGCTAGACACAACAATGGCATTTTGTTGCGAATGCTCAGATTGAAAACTATATTAAGATAGATATAAATGAAACGGTTTGCATAGAAAGGAACTTTGAAAAAGAATTGAAAATTTAGTATATAAAAATACATTTAAAGTTCCCATAAAATCAACGCTAACGATAGTCTTTAGTATTATGTTCATCTTTATTATGGATGAGAAAACGAATCCTGGTTATATCAGGTGACTGTCAAATGCATCACGATTGCTGTTGTGGTACGTCAGTCGCGCAACCGATGCGTTTCGATAAGCATCTAGGGCATTGATGAATTGTAAATGCAAATTTTGTGTTTTCGTATTGAATGTAGTGATTGACATCAATCCAAAAGCTTTATGTATAATTTAAAACATTTTGGTTCCCCGTGCCCTGAAATAACCATATCAAATTAGTCAAATTATTTGAAAGCACCCATCCCAAAAGCTGCATGTATAGCGTTTCTCCTCTAATCGGATCGAAAGATAGATAGACGTCTAGAATATTTTATAAGCACACGGTTGAACATCCTTACGTTATATTGCTGTAAGCCGCTCAGCAAGATCTGAACATATCAAATCTGTAGGAAACGAAAAATTGGAGCGAACCTAAAAGTCGGACCCATAAAAATATGGATCGGAGATGAAACGCCGCGCTTCTCTTCTGCACCTTATCTGACTCCGATACTGATCGGTTTAATTTGAACGCGAGCTTTTCTAGCATGGTGCCCCCAGGTTGCCGCGAGCGTCAGCACGAATTAGTTGTGATGGTGTTTTATGGTTTTTTGTAATTTGCAATTTTCCTTCTGCGCGGGAGGAAGCGATAGGACGACAGAACGGAGCATAAATTTCGTTTTACGTTCGATCCCCTTTCGGCGCCGCGTGCTTCCATCCGTGACACCGTGGTGGTGTGACCGTTTCGGGGGCTGTTTAACGACTGATTTAATCTGTATCTCCACCTCGCGGGAGATACAGATTTTTATCGCACCCGGCCGCGTTTTACCCAATCGCCCCACCCCCAAAAGGGGGGAGAAAATCAACTCATCTCCAAGTGGCCAAGTGTGGGAATTCGGGCGGTTTCGTTTGAGTGCCGAAAAGTTCGGATCGGTACGTGCGGGTGCGGGCACGACAGCTAACGCCAGCCCGACGAAAGCACGTCCCTGTAGGCTGTGGCGTTTGGGTTGGGCGGCGGAGCATAATATTTCCGTCACGTTTAATGAGTGGCGCGCTGGAGGTTAGGGAAGCCCGTGTGCTGATAATTTAAACGATTTTACCCACGTCGAAACCGCACCGGGCCGGCAGACGCCGTATCGTTTTTCAGACTAGGACAACTAAATAGTAGGGGCATAAATTTAAATATAATTTAATGCGTTTCCGCCGCGGATCCCGCCGGTCCGAAGACAGCGGTCTCGCCGGATCGATTAACTAATAGCTGATTGTTTCATGCCGAACCGATCGCTTTCGATCACCGGTCGTTCCGTCCAGTGTACTTGCGGTGTTTGATGGAAATAAGTTATTGCACATTCTTTCCAGAAGGGTGCGTGTGTTTTGAAAAGTTGCTGCTTTGTTGTGAGGGTAGCGTGCAGCAGTGACATTGTGCGTCGGGTCTGACCACTGTGCACCGGAGTGATCCCACAAGTTACGATACAAATCCCTTTGTTTATGACCCAACACCCTTGAGACCGTATATTCTATTTTCAACCGTCTGCTCAAACCGGCTGCGAAGATCATTGGCAAGTACAACGTTCCCCACCGTAGCTCTAGGGTGCACGCTTGCGCTTGCACTTGAATGGGTGGTGTTGGCTTCTGTTGTGAGATGTAGGATGTCGATCAAGTGGTGTAAAATTAATAAAAACGTAATAACTTAATCAACTTCATGGGACGACAAACTACCTACAGATTGGTTGCGATTCTGAAGGATTTACTTGAGGTTTATTTGACATGAATACTTTTTTTTGTTGACGAGGTGGAGAACTTGTCGAGAACCAGGCACGCAGTCGCCCAAGACCTTCCAATCTCTAATGATATTAGCCGGTCACGACACATCCAATCCGCAACTGGCTAGTGTGCGAGTGACCCTGGCTACGGAAGGTAACTGGAGATGGATGGAACCTAACGAAAATCCTCTCCGATCGGGATCTCACCCTGTGTGCTAAAGTGATGGTATTGATGGTATGTAATAGAAGTTTCCAACAACCTTTTCATCAAAAATTAAATTTAGAGTAGCGAACAATCTCGAGCGGATTGTCCATTAGAATTTTGGATAGTATTCAGTCGTGTAAATAACAATAATGGAGTATACTTCATACAGTGATCGTCAGAATAGTTGTGTTTCTAAGAACATCTAAGCTAGATTACTGTCTGTATTGTACGTATCCATAATTTGAATTACTGTCTGAGTCTTAACTGTCTACCCATAGCTAGGTGGTTGATTTTGTTTAAAAAACACGGGGCACCAATGCCTTCGAACATAATCTTATGAAGGAAATTTTGAAAGATTCTAGTCCAAAAAGCCATCAGTTAATCTGATCGCAAGGACAAGTCTATACCCTGGTAAACTGCAGAATATAATGTTTTTGTTTTTTTTATCGGTTAGCAAATATGGAAGAAACTAATGAACAATTAAGCGATTGTTTTTGTATATCCAATGCATGATTGGTGAGAAGGGTATATGGGTTAGAACAGAGTAGCAAAGCGTTATTTTTATTAAAAAAGTTCTAGAGAAGTGCATGAAATGGGAGACTTCTACCGAACATTTATTTTTGGGGTTTTAAAACACTTTGTCGGTAGACATTTTTTTATGACCGAACGAATGCCGTGTTGTTGTTTATCGTTGTTACTCGTGGCTATTTTATTTTTCTACCGAAATGAGTAACTTGAATGTTACATAAACTACCAAGAAATTCGTAAAACATAACATCATCTGCCAATCATCAAATATCTTTCAACATGTTGAAAAATCTCAAAAACATAAAAAATTCATCATTACAAAGGTAAAAACTAATTAAAAAAAACAATCGGAACATTTAAGAAAAAGAAGTAGCAATCACCGCAATAGTTAATGCTGCATCATGAATCCTTTTTCTAATGACTATTTCGCTGAAAATTTGCGACCAGATTGTGAAACTTAAACGTAATTGTTTCTATTTATACTATCGTTATATCTCCGGCTCTCGCATCCTTATCTTATCTTATCTCGCATCCTTATCTATGAGAACTCTTCAGCTATTGTGGTTCTGGGTTCGTGAGGTTCTGATTTATTGACCAAATTTATGTAGTATTTATAATTCAAGAAATAACATTCGTTTTATTCTATTTAACTAAGCTAATCTATTATCAACTTAAATTATGTGAAATCGCAGTTTTCTGTATGTGTCACTGACAATATCGTTGAATATTATGTGCAAAATATATCTGGATTAGATGATTTCGTTCAAAAGATGTTAAACTACATTATTCCTGAAAATATAAAAAAATCTGCTAAATTTGTAAGGGTAAAAATAAATTCTTATGACACCCCACACGTATGGTCAGGTGCGTCGCGCGTAGCTTTAAACTCCCCAAGATGTAGATTCAAGTCAACAGATTTTTGAGACAAAGAAGAAGTAATAGAAGAAACTTCACAAATGAAATAATGAAGGGAAAATATATAAAAATATTCACATACAAGTCAATAAATTACCTGACAAATATTCTGACGAAGTTTTGCCAAAATTTTAGATTGGACAACATTGTTGATTTTTTCAAACAAGTGGTTAATATAATCGCTTTCAGTGGAGAAGGTATATGCCGGCAGACCGTTAAACCCAGGAAAATTATGCAGGAGCTGTTGTTTCAGATTGAGATGAAGCCTATATTTTCAGTACCCATATTCAGGAACTTGTAAAACATGCTTCGAATTTTAAAACATATTTGAGGATTTCTTGAGAGTATTGAGCTCGATCGAAAATACGAAGAGTAAACTTACAGCTGGACGACTTCCTTGCTCACCCCACAGCACTAGTTGTGATATGATTTTTTCAAATAAACAACTCTACCAGTCAGTTTTTTTCGCTTTTCGTACATAATTGACAATATGATAGAGCGCTTAAAACTATGCCCGCTCGTTTTGGCCGTGACGCATAAATCGTTGTCGTAGGTGGCAGTCCACCGTCACCTAGCAACCATCTCTAACATCATCATAACTCATCCCCAAACCGTATGATCGGGTGCACGCGTATCAGTGGATTATTAAATCATTATACCATCTCGTGGCAGAGCTAATTCGGTGACGTTTTTACCCAGGGTTCACCCAGACCCAGACCCAGAAAATTGTGCCTTGCTTCCCTGCGGTACCCACCATCAACACCAACACCGCCATCCGCTGAAGGGTCAGTGTCAACAAACTGTCGTACGCATAATGCGGCAGTGCATTCTTTACCGAGTTTGTGTTTTCTTTCCCCGACATCATCGAGACCCGAGACCCCGAGGGGTTGTGGGGGTGAGGAGGCGGTTGACATAATTTATGATTTTTGCTGCTCCGATCTGGGTTAGTTTGTCAAATACGCCCGTGAGCGCGTGTGTGTGTGCATGCGTGTAATTCGGTTGCGAGAGTAGAATGCCGGAAACACGATGGATGCGTACGGTTTTTTGTTTGTAGAACTGTGTTGACCCTCACTTGGGTGACAAATTGCAGGGGATTAGAGCGTCGGGCTGTGTGCCGAGGGTTTTTGTTGACGGAATTGCTGATGCACGGCAAATCGCTCACGGGCATCGTGACGAGGGATGCATTTTGAGTGGTTGATTTCTTTTTATTTTTTGTTGGTTAGTTGGTGAATGTACTCCGGGCCTGCTTGCCGAGACAAATGGAAATTGAAAGTAATAGTGCTTTACCTCGAATTGTTTCATACAGGCATACTGCATTGTTAGTTTTGTACTAGAAGAAATTGAATACATAAGCTAAGTTCTTATATGGTAACTTAAATGAAAGTTATTTGCTTCATATTTGCTTCAACAGATAGTATTTGAAACAACAATACACAGCGGTTTTTTTTCTGAAAAGACCAACATTTTTTGTTAAATTCATTATCGGATCCCATAATCCTAGGTCATGGGAAAAAAACTCAGCTCCTTTAAGGGAGTTAGTTTTGTCGGTGATGCTGATGCTAAAGTTCTACATTTTCTCTCTTCATATGTTTGAGTAGAAAATGTCTGATAGAGTTGAGAATGCCTTATGCAACTCAACTCGTACTGGAGCACTCACATATCCTCTATATGACATATCACATATCTGATGAATCGCGTTCGGGAGAGAAATGATCAGGAGTATTGTTGGCCCCGTATGTGTAGAGATAAAGCTCTATAGGTTGTACGATGAAATCCTGCAGTGCCTCATGCTTACCCGGCGCTGATTGCTGGCCACGCCATTAGAATGGATCCAGATGACCCGTGAGGTCTTCTTGGACAACCACATGGACTCGATTGATTAATAAAACTTGACTGGACACATGACTAAGTTTATTTATTTAACCAGTTTATTGTATAATAGATGATTAACACAAATGGTAAGTGTTGTGAATAAAACCCGAAAAAAATCTAAACATCTGTTGGTCCGTGAAATACGGCCACAAAATTCGTCTTTATTCAACGGGTTTAGCTTGGGAAGAGCGAAGGCGCGTCCTTCGCTCTTATTTATAACCTTTCTCTTCATCATATGCGCCATAAGCGCCATCGCAATATTCTTACTCTATTTGAATATTGAGTGTGCTTTATCGAACCGCTGTCATGATAGAATATTGATAATGATTCGCAACAGTAAGCTTAAATCTACCCAGGTTCTTGTATCAATGACAAGAACATAAAGTCTAGTAATGTCTTAAATGAAGCATTTTTCTCAGGAAACATGAACGATATTGTCTAGAATATGGCAAGGTAATCCTAGGGTAGGGATATTTGATGGAAACAAAAAAAAACACATCTGGGCTTATAGCAATTGTTGGTGCTGATGAACAAACACGTTGAAGCAACAACTGTTGGTGCTGAAGATATGTTTACAGCACGTTTGAAGAGATGAAAATGTTCATATTTCTTAACGATATGCCTACATTTTTTTAATAAGTTATCTAAGTAAATTAATCAAATTCAATCCAACTAAACTAATTCGATTGTTAAGGAATAACGTTCAAATTCAAAATTATCCAAAAAGCTCCGAACCCTTCAAAATAAGCTTCATTAGTTTCATGCTTTACCGCCAGAGGCTGCATCAAAAGTACCATTCGAGCAGTTTGAATCCGACGAAAAAGCTTAATTCGAGCTGATTGAAAATCGTTTCCAAAAATTGAATTTCTTTGCATTTTTTGATAACGACTGTCACAACTTGTTGACCTAAAGTTAGCTCAAATAATTTACTAGTCAATAAATAAAAAAAAGTGAATATGGGCCAAAGTTGCTGAAAGTACTGTATAAATGAAACCTACACCTAGAGAGATATCTTGTGAGTTGTAGAGAAGAATAAGGTTAAATATCTTAAATATTTCATTTTAAAGTCATCCAAATATCGTTCAGAAACCAGTTTACAACACCATAGCAACAGTAAACCATTCCGTTGCACATAAAAAAATCTCAGTCAAAGGAGGCGTTTCGATATCGAAAAGATGGCGAGTTTGCTAAAACTTTCTCGGTTTGTGTTTGTGGCTCGTAAATTTCACTGTAAAATAGAGGTAACTACAATATAGAGCTAACTACAATAAGCATTTACAACACACTTTTCTTGTTGTAGGACACCTACCCGTTGGATGCGCCGAAACGAAATATGCCCAAAGTGAGCAAACCGGCGGACTACGAA
The DNA here is from genome assembly GCA_000349145.1 of Anopheles dirus. Classification (NCBI taxonomy): domain Eukaryota; kingdom Metazoa; phylum Arthropoda; class Insecta; order Diptera; family Culicidae; genus Anopheles; species Anopheles dirus. Next base: position 20,081 of record KB672802.1, on the reverse strand, counting down.
CTGCTGCCGGGAATGTCCCCGAAGGTATTCCGAGAGACAGAGTACGACAATGTGAGTTTGATGTTTTTACTTTTTCCGGTATGAATCAAATCGAATCAGCCAAACTATTGTTTCTCTTCACAGCAACTAGGGCCCATACCGGTCACGGGAGACGAGGCGAAGAATTTCGCGTACAAAAATCCGGAATACTTCTCGTACCACAACTACTCGTACTACGATATTGGGCGGTCCGTAGGGTGCGCCTACCGGGTGCAGCCGAGCGCCCTTCCAAAGCGCACCAAACCGTTCCATCTTCCGTGGCAGAAGCAGCCCGACATGCTGTACGACGCGGCGATACCGGTGACGCTGAGCTGCTTGCATTGTGAGGTCGACGAGAAGTCGGACGTGGAAAAGAAGTGATCGAAAAAAAAGGAAATTCAGCCAGACAGGTGGCATAACTTGTGGCTTTAGGGTGGTAAACATCAATCACGCCTAATTTGTGGTTTTTTAATCAATCAAATTAATATGTCAGCCTATGAAGAACACGGCGATAAATAATATTTTCACAAGATTCTAGAGGTCAGCGGGCACACTTTGCTTGTGGTCTATTGTTTTTTCATGTGTTCCTATCCTATCTAAATTAGACGTGTGACATCATTTTCAGCACGTTGTGGAAGGCTGTGGGAAACAGCTGACCACAGCGTGTAGTAAACTGCAACTCAGCCCACAAGCACCGTACGGCCCTTACGTGAAAAGATCTCTTTGTTTCCGTTCCCGTAATGAGAGCGGTACGGTACGGTACTGGTGGCTGTTGTTTTTTGGTTGTGTCCGAAAAATTTGCATGCCACACCACATCGGAAACCGTGCCGGCGTTTCGGCTAAGATAAATATCATTTGTGGTGGTGCCTAAAAGCGTGTTCATGCAGACGCGCTTTCAGGAAGTGCGGGAGGAAAAGTGAAACTCTTTTACTATCCGACAATTAGACGACCTTCTTTGCAGTGGGCTGTATGGTACAAGCCGTCGGCCGTAGGTGTCATTTTCTTGGGCGTAGAAACAAAACGCTCAATTCATGACGCTCCTGTACGTGTGGAATACGGGGTGCAATGAGCCATGACTCAATTGTCATATTTAACTCCGACCGCTGTGTGACTGTGGTGCGCTGTGGTGGCCTTTTTTTTCATGTGCAAACAGTTGAGGCAAACCACAGGAATGCTTACACTGAATCATCTCGTGTGAGTGTATTATTCTACTACATTCATTTATTGCTTATCTTGATTATGGGTAGAATTATTATATTGCGAAACCTTGGAATGATGGATTCTGGAAAGAGCAAGAAATTAAATTCATTATGTGTCATGTTGATGTTTATGTAATAGCTTCCCTATCCCGAATCATGCGAATATAATATTAATAATTATTATTATTCCATAGCTATAGCCTCTGATATAGTTCTTTATTATTTAGTTACAGTTGTATAGTTCCCTCCAGTTCTATTTTTTTCTCAGTATTCCAAACAAATGAGCTCAAATTATTAACACAATTTGACGCTTCTTACTTGAACTTTGTATTGCATTAAAAGACTGGAAAATCAATACTTTAAATATTATAAAGTTGCAATTGTGTCCGATGGAAAAATGGTTTACTTTTTAAATGAAATTATTTATATAAATAAATGAATAGAGTAATGTTTGGTGTAAGATGTCTCAATACCACAAACGAATAGAAAATGTATTGTTAGTATGGTAACTACAAGAAAAACGTAAAATTAGGACAAAACATGATAAAACAGCAAATATTTTTCATGATCGAATGATGTTAAACGTGATAAAAACATAAAAAGACTTGAGAACTCCGATTGATTCCTTAAAAGTTCCCCCGGTTCCGGAAAAAGTATAAAATTCTGGAAAAATTGCGAAATTGTCGATTTCGTTTTCTATCTAAATTTCTATAAATAAAAATACTTATAGTCATACTACAGACATTATTCTTCAATATAGTTATGTTTTTATTAATTTAGTCGGTTGTTAGTTCATTCATCAAATAGAAAAAAATCTTAAAATCAGTGATCCAGTTTTTACCTTGATTTCTACGAAACAGAAACCATATTTAAACTTACGGTCGAGACTTTTAACTTACGGTTTTCTTAATAATCTGCTAATATAGATTATTAAGAAAGCTTTGATTAGATGGTGCTGAAAACTTCATATATCCAGTGCTTTGGATTCTTAGAGATGTTTTAAAAACATGTTCATATCAAAATATTACTGTTTTATTTGTCTCAGCTAATTTACAAGTTTCTTTTGTAAGATAACTTATATCTAATATATTCTAGTCTATTTTTAGATCTTCGCTGTTTGATGTACATATTATATAGGTTAAATTGCCAATGCAGCACAAGTTGTAGGTGAAAATTATTTTTATTTTATTCATTATCAGTTATTTAAAAAACGCCTTCCGTGGTGGTAGGGCCCGAATAATTCACCTCATCAAAACCACCTAGAGAAACTTCCCGCTCGGCGTTACTTGAAGTGCATTTTCACACATGTCCCATACCATGTGTGACAGCATATCGGAAATATGACACCGAGACAACAACACCGTAAGAAGCAGCCCGACACAATTAACTCTCCTTTCGACTGATAAGACCGCTTCCATTGTACGGTGGAACCAGCGGCGAAAGGTAAACGTGCGCCTTCTCCGTGTCATTTCGGGTGGAATTTCTAACCGCTGTTACCATTACCACCGCCGGACGTAGTCGAACCGTATGGATGGGCCGATCAAAAGTCGCGGTAATAGCCAAGCAAACATAATAAAACACGGCGGGCGCATTCGGGAACGCATTACACGGCGCGCACATTCCGCCGATCGCCGCTTCATTCATCCGTTGCATGATGCTCCACCCGTTCCGGCTGGATGCAAATCCAACCAACGCCCTCCTTTGACCGATGTGTGCGGGTTGAGATAAAATGTAAGCATGTTTAGGAACAAATTTTAATGGCAGTAAACACACGAACAGCAAAAAAAAACACCCTTTCGGCCTCACCCCAACAACGTCTGTGACGTTTATCGTCTTAGAGGAGCATTGTCTTCTGGGGGTGCAAAACGCACACCAGCTGAGCTCCGGTGCCTTCGGTACGGTTAGTGTGAGTCTCGCTAAGTGTCTAAGTGACTTTCCGCACACTGGCTAGAGTGATACGTACACACGCGCATTGTTTCGTGCATAGCCCGGTACGCATTGTACACGCTTCCGATCGTTCCGAGGTGGGGCGGCCCCCGCGTAGATGTAGTTGGGTGGGAAAAAGCATCGCCCACTCGCGCCGGAAAAACCATTCGTCGATAGGCCACCGTCCTGTGTGCAGTGTGTGCTCCAGTGGCGTACCGTGCGTTTTAATCAGCTATCACAACGACCAAGTGCGCATCAAACGTTCAATCAAACCAAACCAAGCTCGTCGGCTTTCGGATAAGGGGGCGATTTAAACGATGCGTGAGACGCGAAACATGCTCCTGGTGAAGTGAGAAAAGTGCATCAAAGTTGGCCCTGTTGGTGGGCTCGATTCGGTTAGGACTGAAGCACCTAAGCAGGCTGCGGAGACGGCGCCGACGTTCGCGAACCAAAACAAATAAACAGGCATTCCGACACCGGTGAAAGGCCCGCCGTCGGACACAACATAATGCTGTGTGAGGGGGGCTGCAGCTGGTCGTGCGATGAATTGGGATGAAAAGGGTAGTGCGTTTTCGTGTGCGTTTCGATGAACAGACGGACAAGTGTCCTAGATATGCTATTTTACACCCCGTTTCGATTGGCCAGCGAGTAGTGAAAGGAAGGATAAACATCATCGCAAAGATTTCCGAAGCGGACGAGTGTGTGTGTGTGTGTGTGGTGTTGCCGTTGTGAATGCGAGTGGGAGCGAGTGCCACCCTCTGACTGACGAATATGGTGAAACCGGCGGCAAGAATCGTGATAAAGTTTCTAGAATTAGTAAGTTCAGCACGGGTGAAAACAGCGAAAACCGAAGCGTTCCGAGTTCCTTAACAAGTGTCGTTTGCGTTTTTTTTTGTTCTCCATTTGCAGTTAGGTTGTGTGGCGTGCGTTATTACGAAAATTATCACCGACCATGAGTCACGGCGTGTGTTTGTGAGAAACCAGAAGCTGTCGCGGTGAGTCTGCTCCCATGCCTCACGGGCATACGCGTGTGCCCACTTAAGCGCAGCTTCCGTCTACTAAGGGTGACGAGAAGCGTTTGTGCTTTGTCGGCGATTTGCATAGTAATTTGAATGATTGAGAAAAAAAGCAGCAGTGGAAAAGGAAATGTTACTAGAATCTAACGGTCACATGAATGGAGTGTGGATCATTCATTAGGTTCGGTTCAAGGACTGTTGGAAGGGGCTTCTGTCACGGAGGAGGCAATCAGCTATTTTGTGTGGAGAAGATAATAACAATTATTTTAAAAACACATCGAATCGATGTGTTAAGGGCTTTACTGGTATAATGATCTTCTGGGCTTGATTCATCTTATAATAGAAAAATAATAGAAAAATGTTATCCTTTCAAGCAAATAGTTGTTTGGTTATCCTTGATTTAAATCGCTTAATATATGTCATGTTCTCATCTTATTATTTTCATAAATAAATATTGTAAAATTCCAATTACTTATATTTGAATAATTATTCCGAATTCTGCTATTGCTTTGTGATATGAATTACTCCAGGTTTCGAATGTTCAGCATTATGCCGCTGGAACTACTATAAGATGTTTTTTGATTCTTTTTTATACTCAGCTAAAGGAATATCAAGATTTTCAAAAATATTATTCATGTATAAACCAAGAATTATCAACCCTTTTTGACTGAATGCCAGATGCACCAACGTTCTAAAACGGGCTATACTGTTCTGTGGGATTATTTTTTGTCTAGATAGTTTGGGAACGAAAAAAGTGCAAATAAGAGCAGAATTGTGTTTGAAACGCATGCAAATCTAATTTACAAAGCCAGACTAATAAAGGTGAACTCAAGATGAACCTAAACAAACCATTTTCAAGAGATACATTCTCATATTATTAAAGATACGTACTAGTATCTGTTATGAACTGATGGTTCACATTAAAACACGCATAACAGATATGTACTGTAACACAAACAGGTACTTTATTATCACAGACATTGAACACAATACGCGCACTGTAGCGAGAGAGTCTGCGAGAGAGTTCAATGTCTGTGTTTATTATCACAGACATTGAACACAATACGCGCACTGTAGCGAGAGAGCGCTACCTCTCTCGCCGTGTTTCCTTGTCGGCCGCCCGATCGTGACTCTCGCTTGTCCTGGGGACATCGATCGTTGACAGCCCCTGCTGTCAAACGTCGAGTCCCCAGAGGACAAGGATCCATCCACAACAGTATCTTCTTAGTCTTTTTCACCATTCCAGTTTAGGGTGTATCCTCCTATATTAGATGAACTCCTGTTCGTCTATTCATAATCAGAGGCTTACTAACTCTGTTGTGCCTTTCGACTGCTTTCGACTGCTTCGAGTCATATAAGCAGTACTAGTGTCAAGAGTTGTACCAAGAGTCTTGAATCTTCCGTATAAATATTTCGACATTTCGGAGTCTTGAAACTTCCGTACAAATATTTTGACATTTAAAGAAAGCACTTCGGATTGCAAAGAGACGAAGGAAGCCGAAAAGGCTCAAAGTCTCTTTAAGCCATGCAAACAACAACTTCGGATTGCGATTACGTTCTATTCACTAAGAATATGATCTTTGTTTGTATTGTGCGTTTAAGCAACATCAAGTCATGCTAAACATAATAACAAATAATAAATAATAAATAAACATAGCATCGCATATCATATGATGCTTGTAAAATCGTTTAGCCTTGTATAGGGCTTGGAAGTTGCATTAATAAAAAGTGAAAATTCATTTAAAATTAGATCCATATTTGGTGCTGAAATTTATATTGAAAATTTACCTAGTGCTATGAGTTAATCTTGTATATTCGAAGCATTTTTAGTTTCCGTTTTAGTACAACTCTCTTACCTATTTTGTAAATAATTGTTATTAAATTCTGAAATTTAGTGAAAATATTGAGTTCAGGTATTATTAACTTGTTTTTTATGTAGTTCATTCTCTCTGACTAGCTAATACATGTTGAATTGTTAACAAACCGAAGGTCATCTTAGAAATTTTGTGTTTCTGAGTGCATAGGGTTAAAATACGAGTTTCGTATATACTAAGATTCAGTTTCGCAATGAATTGTTTAGTAATTTATTATTTCTTCATATTTTCATACGATTTATCTTTTTTTTTCTTCTTCTAGAGAATGGAGCCTTATACACAACATAACATGGAGCAGCGGAGGGAATGCATTTACCAACATCGTCTACGGTGGATACACGATAGTCATCGCACTAATGTTAATTACAAGGTCAGAGCCAAGAGAGTTATAGCGAGCCAAGAGTCGGTCGGTTCTCCTACGGCGGTCGGTGGGTCGGTGGGGAAAACTTCGGAAGTGTTTAGCGCTTATTGCCATTTTGTTACCATGGTTTGTTTTCTACGCTATCTGGCTGCTATGGCTGCTGTCGCGGGTCGCGCTATATTGTCCCCGAGGTTTCGGTCTCCCACTTTCTGTGCGACAGCGCGCACGGCGGAAGACAATTACCGAATGGGTTTGAACTCATGCAGAACATGTGGGAAATTGTGCGCACTGTAGTAGTCTGAGACGGCAGAGACGAACACCAGTGCGTCTCACGTATGCAGTGGCTGCTGCTCAAGAGTCGAGCTCCACACGCTTACGGGCGGCTCACAGTTTTCTCATAGTAGGCCTTGCCGTTTGGTGCAAAACCAACGTCTCCTTCGCCTTCCGGGCCCATGGTTCGCCACATTGATTCATACTGATTCCGCACAACGGAACGGCTTTGTCTTTGGTTGATGCGTTCTAAGCGTCTGACGATGACCTTCATCTTATGCGCATGCGTCGTGTTGGAATTTACTGTTTGCACGTACATCGTAAGCCCGTTCCATTATTCCACAGTACGGCACACCGAATGTGAAGCACGAAACGTTGACTTTTCATTACCAGCACCACCACCAGCGTGGTGACAATTCCACTCATTCCGACCCGGCTGGCAGAGTGGCAGGTGACCCGGGCCAGGAGTCAAAGATTTGCCATTGAAGTGCAACACCAGATGGGGTTGGAGTTTGGGGGAGTCAATTTTAGCATAATTCACATGTGCCCGCGCAACAGAACAATGGTCTATCTGTTGCGGTGGATGTGATGACCATATACTTCGCACGTACTTCAAGGAGTGTCCAGCCGCTGGAGGACCGTTTCTAATCGTGTGCGTATGCGCTTCAACGTCTTATCGTTTCAGATGCGTCGATGCCAAATCACGTCCAACGCTGTTCGAGAAGATAGTGCTATCGCTGGGGACGCTATTGTTTTTCGCTGCTGGTAAGTTGACATTGTGGTCCAGAGGTCCTTTTGTAATAAAACATTACAACAATGCATCCATTTGAACAACAGGTGGGCTGGTGTTTGCCTCGATAGATCAAGTCCATCCGGATCTGCATGACAATGCGATCATACTGGGATGCTTGTCGTTTCTGGTCGCGATCCTGTTCGTTATCGATCTGGCCGATCCGCTGGCACGCATGACGGCACACATGACGCAGACGGACACCTCCGCGCTGACCGCGATCGACACACCCGACAGGGCAATGCTGAAAAAAGACGCTGCGACCGACACCGAACCGACCGTGTTCGTTGTTTCGAAAGCCGATCCCATCAGCAGTCACGAACCGCATCAGCTGCCCCATCATCAGGAACATCGGCACCACGAGCACAACTATCGCGATCGCGAGTCGCCCCTCAACCGAAGTGCGGAGTCGATCGTGGAGCGGAAGGTGTATCCCTCGGCACAGGTGCCAGTGTTTGCGCATGTCCGCGCGCCCGAGGAAAGCCGACGGATTGCGGGAAAAGAAATTCAGTATCTGCCACGGCCCGACTACCGCGACAGACGGAACTACCGTGACGCGGGCCCCACGACATACTCGACGAGCCGCCCGTCGGTGAACCACCCTGCTGGTGGCAATCAGACGCGCCAGCACCCGACCGCGTCCGGTTACCATGACAACGATTCCTTCGTCGAGGACATTCTGCCGTCGCGCAGAAGTACGTACGTGCCGGCGGATAAGTTCGATCAGGAGGCGATGCAGATGAGTGGTGCACCACCGGCACATCACCACCAGCACCATCGATCGCGCCCGGCCCCGCCGGCCAAACCTTTGAACATCATACGCACGCACTTCGGATCGAACCACAGCTCACCAACGGAGTCGCAGCACAGTGGGGGTGAGTGCCGGTGTTCACAGCGCAGCACCAGCACCCGAAAGCTGGACGATTCTGGACGCGACGAGTTCGAGACGCCACCGATACGGCCCGGGTTCGTGGCGAACGCAGCAAAAAAGTGGGACGACCGAGCCCGGAGTAAAAGTCATCCCATTGTCGGATTGAATACGATGGTTTGACGCCCGTGTGTGAGGACGGCATGGAACCGTCATGCAGTTTTGTAATGTATAAGGTGTAATAGCTGTTAGAAAGTACATTTCTCCACTGTGGCGGTAGTTTTGAGTTAGCGATGGAGTTAATAAAACGACAAACAGGGAGGGTGTAGTTGGATTTCCGAATTCGTACCATCGATTTTTCGCTTTTTTATTTGCCTAGTTTCTGGAAATGTGAGCTGTAGCTGTTTTTCTGATTGCTTGACTGCTGCTATGCGACTCCTTCGATGCTAATAACGGCGATGAACGCTAATAACGAGCTGCTGGGACGTAACGACTGCATAGAATTTTTCAACAACACAACATATATTCCAATGGAGACACGGGAAACACAGAACAAGTAATTTTCACGGCACGGAACGGGAACTCGTCAATCCGTGTGTAACGATGATGCTAAAAGACTAGGTCTGAAGCGATTGGCACACTACGACAGGCGTGGAAGGAAAACTGGTGCTGTGTTACACACACGATAAGCGTAGGTTCGTTCGTGTTTACATTAGCAAGGTCCACATGGTACGCAGGCATCACTGCAAGGGTCACCTGTATGAAGAATACAACGGTAGTTATGAGTATGCAATACGAAATTTGCATGTTCGATTGATTCTCACCACTAACTTGTCTGCACAACAAAAAGGCATTACTGTACATGCCATCTAACATTTGTAGCAAAATCGTTCAACGTTATAGCAATGCGCCTTACAAGGTGCCCGATAGCGGCAGGGCGCAGGTGGATGGCAGACTGTATAGCGTGGCGGACAGTACCAATTAGTTTTGGCCATCTTCGGTCGTGGAGTAGGCTGTCGTACAGCTGACCGGATACGCTTCAGCGAATCTAATGTGCGGTGAGGGTCAATCAATCGAACATTACCATTCAGTAACAGGCAGGTTTGTTAAAGTTACACTTACAGTAAGGAACACTGCAGGAAGGATCACAAACGGGGGGATAGCTGGGATCGCAAATTGGAGGGCAGCACGGATCACAAACGGGGCCACACACTGGCGGGCAGCAAGGATCGCACGGTCCACATGGGCCACATGGACCACATGGGCCGCATGGACCGCACGGTCCACACGGGCCACAAGGACCACACGGGTCACATGGTCCACAACACGGATCACATATCGGCGCACAGCACGTAGGGTCGACCGGGCAAGGATTGCAACCACCGCCTCCACACGGAAGCTGGCAACACTTCGGCGATGGACGCACAGGATTGCTCTTCTTGCCCATCGTCACGAAGCGATAGCGACGGGCCCATTGCGATGGACAGCAGGACGCTTCCGGTTTGGTGAGACAGCACGGCTTTGCCTGGAAGAGAATTACTACGTACTATAATAGTCTGCAGCATTGGAAATCTTCGTTAGATAAGTAATACCTGACATTCGGTACGCGGGCAGTCATGCTGTAGCCCGTTACGCTTCAGGCACTCGCAGTTTGAGATCAAGATTCCACCTCGGAGTTCACGACTCTTGCATGGTTTAGCCGCCTGTCGACAGGGATACAGGACAATGGATTAGAGATTGGAGCATAAGGCAGACCTAATTTGCAACGTTGAGTAGGCAAGACACAAAGGGTGGAATGGCGTTCGCGATATTCAAACAATCCCAAAGAGCTAGAGATCGGAACAATAACACGACAAGCGATCATACCACCATCCGTACTCCTTTGTATACTTACCCATCCAAAGCATCAACCAAACACCGCTGTTCCCGTATCCTGTTTGCGCACCCTTAGCACCGCTTCGGAGCACAGATCGGACCGACGCTTGGCGGGCAGCAACCGTTCTTGTAGAAAGTCGTCCCGGCCGGTACACAGCAGTACTCGCGTGCCGGGGGCACCTGCACAACCTGTGGCTTCGGTTGGCAGACGAGCGTGGTGCAGATCTCCTTCGGTTCTACGATCACACGCGGCCTGCAGACCACCTTCGGGTCCGGCACGATCCGTTTGTAGTAGATAATTTTCGGCTCCGGTACCGTGCGGCGCTTGTAGATGATGCACGGCTCGCAGACGGTTTTCGGTTGGTAGATCAGCTTCGGTTCGACGATGGCCCGGGTCTGTGGTACCACGTGCTTGTCGATGACGGTTCGGGAGCAGTTGATCACCTTCTTCTGGGCAACGAGCCGTGGCGGCTGCTGCACCGTAATGAACCGCGGTCCGCACCGTTGCGGGGGACAGATCGTGGGACACTGGGGCATGCAGTTTAGGTCGTGGGCGGTGCGCAAGCTCGGTTCGCAGGGATCGCACGGTCCACAGGGACCGCACGGGGGGCACGGCCCACAGGGTAGGCACGGTCCACAGGGATCACATGGTCCACATGGTCCGCACGGTCCACATGGTCCGCACGGTCCACATGGTCCACATGGTCCGCACGGTCCACATGGGTCACATGGTCCGCAGGGTCCACATGGTCCACACGGATCACATGGTCCGCAAGGTGCACAGGGATTCTATTTATAATAGGGTGCCACGTTTTGCGTGCAGGATGGTGCGAAACAAAGAACAAACGGGAACGGTGCAGGTTTAATGTGACAATACCCGGGTATGGTTAAATATCGAACAAGGAAAAATAAATTGTCATACCCCTCCGCATTCCCGCTCCTCCATGCATCGGGGGAAACCCACGCGATCGATTTAGAATATTCTTCGCCCGCAGCGATCGTACATTTCTTCGTACCGAATATCCGGAATGTTCGGCTCCTTGCGGCGTAGGTGCCACGTGTAGTGCACCGTGTCGGTGCTGTCAAACACGATCAGTGGACGCTTCCACCAACACAGGTAGGAGGGGGAACTGGGGGTCGACTGGCGCCCAAGAACCGTACATTTCGGGACGTCCCAAACGATGAAAAGAAGAGAAACGAACGTATGTCACGCAACTATCGACGGGAGTCTATATCCGAAAGGTGTCCTATCCTGCTGAGCGTTATAGTACGTTGAGTATGTCCTAATGCCCTATTGTATCGATTACTCAAGTTCAACCACATATTGCAAACAAATTGAGTTAGATAAGACGCAACTAAGACAATCTAAACACCAAGAGGACATTCTCTTCCTGTTTCTATGGCTGATTGGCCTGAATATCGTATTTACGCTGTCGCGTGTCAACAAATACGTCACAGACATCAGTTACTACGATTTGCATCACAGTCATGAGCTTAAACAAATCTTGTGATTTGAGAGTTAACCTACCATACTGAAAAGAACAATTTTTAGAGGGTTATGTTGATTCTGATTATGAGACCTACAATGGTGGATAATCTGCAAATTGTAAGAATGCTTCACGAAATCAACCTACAGCATTTGAAGAATGCGCTTTTTCGTTCCAAAACTATTCTTGAACTTACGCGTCATCTTGCGGCAGAACTAAACTGAACTATCCATGGCCTACTACACTGCTTGCAGTTGCGAGAAAGTTTTCTCCGTTCGAGGACAGACCCCAACCTCTAGATTCCTGGTTAGCCTAGTGTCGAAGGTATACGAACTTTTGCTATCACCCCTCCCCTCCTCTCTACCAAGGAGTGACTTCTCTCTCGTTCCAACAAAATGTGAATGGCCTTCCGTTGCCATTGTTTTGGATCATCATCGAAATAACGAGGATTCGCATGAACAAAAAAAAAATGAAAATGCGACAGGAATCTATCGTTCGTGCACGGGAAAGGGCTCGGCGGCATTGATCCAAATTCAAATACTATTTCCCTCACTGTGTTGCCGCGGCCGTCATAAACGCGCGCGCCAAGTCTGTGCTCACAAAATAGTATCGATTTGTACACACGTCACATTCATGGTTAAAACTCGCTGCTATCTGCCGTAAGGTTGTGCGTTACATCCGCGTATCCTTCCTCCTCGGAGCACTAGATTGTGGTAGGTGTAGTTGGTATATATCAATGCCCTATCAACCAACACTAAACTGCCTAGCTTTACGAGAACTACGGATAGTAGACAGTAGCGTCTACGACCGAGTCTTTTCCTTCGAGCCCGGATATGATCGACTGTGTGCGAAGCTTTACGTCACGCTGTGGAGGAAGGAGACACGAGGATTCCCAGCACTGTGTGATGGAGTTGTTACTACACGCGATAGATCCTGAGCGAAAACTGGAGCAACGGAGCAGGGCGCACAATCACACACTGTTGAAACTTTGTTGAGGCTAGGATGAAGCATGTTTTTCGCACAGACATACGCTACTACGATCATTGCCAATATAACTCATCCCGTCGAAACCAAAACGATGAAAAACGGAACGAAATGGTGAGGGATTGGAGAGGGAGAGAGAGATGGAAAGCTAAAACATTTAACGGATGTAGGATAATCCCTGCTCCTTAGTAGTGATGACGCAGGCAAAGGTAACAGAAATGATAACGGTGCTTGGTGCAACAGGATAGGGTGCAGCGGTCACATTTGTGGCAGGAAGAGCAGTGGTGTCTTACGCAAGGATAGCAGGAGTAGCAGGGATCACAGGGACCGCAGCACGGATCGCACATTTTCGGTTCGGGGTAAATTGATTGTTCGACAGAACACACTGTTGAGGGGTAGAGAGACGTGAACACAGGAAGGGTCCATCAGAACAGAACCGAAGTCTTACAATTCACGCAGTATAGACTAATAAACAAGCAATTGGGTCAAGGCTCCGACGGGTTGGAGCGGAAGAGCCCAACCACTGGTTGGAGGGTGAACTTCAAACGCACTCTTGATATACGTACAAGTATTACGCCGCAGCAGCTGGAACGGTTGCAACACACTCGTGCGCGCAGACAACTATGCTTCAAATTCGGATGGCTTCAACGGTTCTTCAAGTTGTAAAAATTCTTCCAAAATATGTATACTTCCGTATGAACACTTCAAAATTTCGAAACTTCTTCTTTTTTTCTAAAATTTTTCTCTTTCAAACAACCTTTCTGTTGAAACTCCAAACAGTTTTTGACGATCTGGTCAAAATGTGCCCGATTATATACTGTTATTTTGGTTGCTATGGCAATTCCGTTCTCTTGGTTCGCAACGTGAACTGAGCCATGGAACACGTTTAAGCGTTTGCTGTGCACGGCAGTATCTTGGAGAGAATTATGTCCTGAACGACGTACTAGGTTTATTCGGTTATTATTTGTACGTTGGATATAATATTCAAATACCCTTAACCTAGTGGAACATTTGGAGTTACTAAAAATCACAGAAACCGTTGGTTATTGAGAAACGCTTGAGTAATTCAACACGCTTCACGATTTTGACAGGAACATTTTGCCGAACAGTGGTCGATATTCATGACTTGAAATACATAATACAGTCGGTTTCCGACTTACGCGGATAATGGGGACCGGAGAAATCCGCGTATCTCGAGTTTCCGCGTATCTCGAATTTTGCTTG
>KB672801.1:13008-31710 GCA_000349145.1 Anopheles dirus | reverse complement strand
CAATCATTAACGCAGTAGAAAAAACATTTTAAAAAGTTCTTGTTCTTATAAATTAAGAACATTTAAACAAGTTATGCCAGCACCAATTCATGTACCATCCTGATCACATGTGTGATAACACGAATGGATTGACGCGATTTAAACTCGAAATTGCTTGCTTAGAACAATAAAAAAATAATTTAAAAAGTGAGAAATAAGTATTAAACTTATAAGGAAAAGGAAAATAATAACACGGAAAAGAAGATGATCCAAGAAGGTTCAAAGAACCTGATGGAACTGAACCGCTCCAAGCTCGGAGCGAATCAGTTCCGCTCCACTCCTTACTTTTCGGAACTTTTCCCAACACTATACCAGAGCTTAAAAAAATATTGGGAAATATTCCTCTACCTTATTTATAAGGTAGACACAATAAAGGTTATACAATAAAGGTTATACAATAAAGGTTTACAATAAAGAGTGTAAAGAGTGCGCAAGAGTTTTTTCGACCATAAGGATGGCTTCAATGTTTGAGGTTTTTTGACGTTCGTTTTGACACTTGCATATATGATTTTATTTTTTGGTAGTTTTCGTAACACAATAAACAATAAAAAACAATAAAAAGAATAAGAGAATATAAAACTATAAAAAGTAAAACATAAGAAAATTGCCCGACCTTTTCTTTTGAAAGCACAGGAAAATTTTTTGATAGCACAGATCGTGGCTTTAGAATCCTGTTAGGTGTTAAGTCTCAATTTCTGCCGACTTCCTTCACCTTACATCGGACGAAATTGTATAAATTGAAATATTTGTATATTTTAGAAACCATGCTCGATGTCAATGCAAAAAAGTAATACATATAGGAATCATTATTATCTTTAAAAATGATGTTAACCTTTTTCTTGTGCATTTTTTAGTAGGACATTCTTTTCATCTACTATAACGCATTTAAAGAATGTTTTGCTCGGAAAAGAATAAGTTTTCAATTTCGTGATATGTAATTATGTACACACAATTTTTCGCTTTATGTTAGTACTTCTTTTAATCACTTAATTTAAACGTAGTAATTATCAACAGATCATGGTGACGGTTTTCGATTCAGTTTGCCTAATATTTTTGAAACTGAGTGGTCACAAAAACCTATCAACTGATTGTTTCAAAATGAAAAACTAGCTACCCTTCATATGTTTTGGGTGTGTACTGACTCTAGATAAAAAAAACTACAACTATATTCTTCCTCTCGAAAGCGGACATTATAAATTTTCAAAATATATCAGAACTACTCGTTATGCTTCATCGTTTTCAGCTTTGATGTTAAATATTTTTTGTTAAGGAAGGAAAACATAATTGAAACACTGTGGAACGCAATCTGCAGGTCCAGTCAATAATAGTCCAACCGAAATACGGTAACAAGTTACATTTGAGGTGTTTTTTGATGATGCTTTACTCTCAAGCCTCTAGATCAGCTTTGAGGTGTAAATTTTGCAAAAAATCAGTTTCGTGCTGTTCGTAGATCGTCTCAAGATCACAGCGTACTTAGAGCTGAGTTACTTAGTGCGGCACTTGCTAAATTTCGTGTAATGAATTGAATGAATTTTGCGCTTTTAGTGGCAAATACGTAACTTCATTCGAACTTACTTTAGCTTGAGTGCACTGCGTTTTTCGCGATTTGGCAGTATGGCAAAATGGTGTTGTTCAATTCCTTAATATTAATAATTAAATTCCGTTTTGAGAAGACGGAAAATTTTAGTTTACCGCTCAACAAATTCCTATTAACTAAACATTTTCAAGCATTTAGGCTTGCAGCGATATTATAGTTCTAAATCGAGAAATACACATATTTTTTGCGGCAATATTTGGTTTTTAACAGCCGTTGAAAGCTTGTGCGGATGTTTGACCTAGAAAAGGTGGCCGATCACTGCTATATGTATATGATTGCTACAGCAGCATGCCCAAAAGGGCATATAGCAGGGTTTGGTGGCAGATAGAACATCAAGTGTGAGGAAAGTTTCAGAGGCCGCTTCAAACATATTCACTTCTTTCAAAGACGGCCATAAGGGATGTTTTGTTTCAATGCTATTGTTTTAATTTGTTTAAATTAATCATCTTTCGAAGTACTGTGTACAACTCTATTTCTTTTTTTTTATTAAGGAATTTGGTTGTGAAGATTTATTGTTTCTTTGAAAATTTTAGCTTATTTCAAACACTAATCTTTTCGTTATTTTCACAATATAAAAATGAAAATATAAAATAACATAAAAAAGAAACCTTTCTAATATTGAAAAACAAGATTTTCAAAATAACAAACTCCTTGCGCCAAGTTCTGAAACAGAGGTAAAACACGAATACTTTTTTTTAGTGTTAATCATATGTTTATCTTCGTGATACTAAGCTTTACTCGAAGATACGAATAATAAGTAGAATGTCCCTGAACGATGTGGGCGGGTCGTTAAAATTCCGGCCAACCCATTTACTTGTGTATGCCAACCGACCGTATGATCACATCTTGTACGTGTATTTTTGATAATTGACAATTATAACTGCAACAGCGAACCTCTTGAGTAGATTCTTCTACTCTGTCCTAACTCTCGTACCTACGCAGTCGTGCCTACACGTGATGTCATGGCATACTAGACCTTTCAAGATCACCATACCCGGATAGTCGGTCCTTGCGGCTACTAAACCACCGAGCCACCGCCCTGTAGAGTAAGGTTAAAGTAAAAATATTAACATATTTTAACACATATCATTGAAGCTCTTCTTCTTCTTATTCAGACTTTTATGTATAAGCAAATTGGAATGGTTTATTACAACTTGACCACACGATGTGTTGCTATTTGATACTCTAGCGTTGCATAGGCACATGGAGACTGTGACTGCTATGATGTTAAATTTAGCACAGCATACTGTGATGCTTATGCGTTGTATACTCAATACTTCTGAGAAATTTAAATGTAAAATAAAAGATAAAGGTTATGTTTACTGAAATATTTGTTGCTAAAACCCAACTCAACAGTCGCTCGCTTGTTGCAAAAGAAAACGCCGTCGCATTGAATCAATTACGCCGACGTGTTAACGTGTGCCATCGAAAAGGTTTAATTTGTTGTTATCTTCCTCCATTCCATTTTAGGATCACCGGAGATGGCGTTCGTGTATGCGATGGCTGCCGCTGCGGCGTCCAGCTTCATTGCGAGGGCCTGCCGCGATGGCCAGCTGGCTTCGTGCGGGTGTTCCCGCAGCAGCCGACCCTCGAAACTGAACGAGGACTGGACGTGGGGTGGCTGCGGAGACGATATGGAATATGGCTACAAGTGAGTACCGGTGGAAGTGCGCCAATCGTACCCCGGGTCTGCTGCTGGCAGGCAGGTCGTGTAAAACTGAACAGGAGTGGTAATTACGTTAGGAACACATATTCTCTATGCACAGAACGGTCACAGTTTAGTCGTTATTTTGTAACGCCCAAACCGTAGATGGGCCGTGCTGAAGATCTGGGATCGAGAAACGCCGGTCTGGTTTACGGCTTATGGCGCTCGCTGTATACCATAATTCAAAAACACACGATGACACTCGACGTCTAGAGCAGCCGCCGGAGCATTGGTTTGGTTGGTGTATTATCGTTTCGGGGCGCTCGGGGATTTACATACGGTTGTCATAATGATAGTGTACGACGAGGGGTTTTGATCCTGTGGAACGTGTTTCTAAACACCGCCTCGGGGCAATTTTTGGGTTTTTTTTTTGTTTGTTGTTTTGGGTTTTGCTGGTGTGCTTGGTGACCTCTTCTGCCGAACAGTCGCCCAGAGCTGTTGCTAATCGTGGACGATTAAGACAACTTTTTGGCAGCTGCTCGATAGGTTCGGTAACTTTTGAAGAATGGTACTTGTATGGTGCTGCATCTGTTCTACTACTGCATCTGTAGTGGGATTAGTTCACAAATTGAGCACTGCGGCAATGGGAAACAATCCTCATAAAAGCATGATTATGTAGTCCGTTCCAATCGTAAATGATTCCAAGTAAAGACGTCCTTTGCATCATGTTGGCAACTTTTATATAATGCGTTACTCAATTGACTGTGAAAGTTATATTCTCTGTCATCAACGTTTCCGTTTGATGTATGTTGCGGATCTGCGACGCATTTGTTTTCCTCCCGTGGTTTGGCAAATATATGCATTCGTCAGATTTTGTCTGGCACCGAACGACTATGTTCAGTCACGTACATAGATTGGGAACGTAACGCTGCATTACACATTTCGGGTATTTTTCATCTCCTATGATACGTAATATCGTTCATCGTACACTTTTGTTTGCTCTAAGTTATCGGTTCTAAACAACAAGCAAAAAAAGAAAGCATCAGGAATACAAATTGCACACCATCTGTCATGTGGCGCTAGTGCAAGACTTCCGGCGCTACGTTCAAATCCGCGCAGTGGTGGCCGGCGTGCCATTGTGTTCGCTTCCACTAAACCGTGACTTTACGTTGGTCCCGCTAGATTTACCCAAACGTTCATCGACATCCGCGAGAAGGAGAAGAAACGGGGCACTCGCGGCCTGATATCGATTCCGGCCCAGTATCCGAAAATAATTGAACGTCTTCTGGACGCGCTGAACGACACGACCAAATCCGGCATGATACTGAACGAAACGGACACGATTCTGCGGCCGGAGGACTTGGAAAAGCTGCAGGACAAAATAGCGAAAGAGATCGCCAACTCGAACCTTAATCCGAAGGAAATCAGTGACCTACAGGTAAGCGAGAAACGTGCTAAGAGCTTGCTTATCTGCCAATAAACCAGCGTTAGCGTTCCCACACGCGAGGTTTTAACTCCGACCGTCATGGCCCGATAGTCCGTCGAGCGCGCCCATTCCCGTATGTGTGTCGGCGGTTCGTCCCCCGGTTGTATGGCCATGACGGCTGACGGCCGCACTGTTTAAAGATCCCGTACATTCTTCACGGTTTGTTTTCTTCCTCTTTTTCTCCCATCCCATTGTGATTATGATTAGGAACGGATTAACAAGGAAATCACCAACTCCGAGGTATTCAACCTGAAAAACGTCAACATTTATGATAAATTGAAAAAGATATTCCGAAAACCCGAGAAAACCCTCAACGGCGTTCAGTTTAGTGCGTCGGCCAAGGCACGAGCCCTGATGAATTTGCATAATAATGAAGCTGGTCGTAGGGTAAGCAAAACACACAAATGGACTTCCCTTTTTTTCTTTATTGGCCAAGGTACGGGCGGGGTGAAATCTTTTCGGTCGTGTTGTTTGGCTAAAAAGGCTAGGCGGGGAGAAGGACTAAGTCGAAACAATTTATTCCTATCTCGCCAAACACAATGCGCACCCCGTACCGCACCGATAGGTGGTTACAAATTTTCGTCTCTGTTACCATTTTCTGGGCCCCGTGAACACCATTTGGAGGTGGCTTGTAAGCACATGTAAAGTAACACTTTCGGTTCTCTTTGCCTCTTTCTATGCTGTTGATTCTTTAGGCTGTTATTAAAAAGTCGCGCATTATCTGCAAATGTCACGGAGTTTCTGGATCGTGCAGTTTGATCACCTGTTGGCAGCAGTTGACCTCGATAAGAGAAATAGGTAAGTTTCCACCCTTTTGATGTACGCTTTTAGACTGACAAAATCACAGATGTGCCAAACATATATCAGCAATCTAATTTTAGTGTGATACAAATTAGGAATTATGGACAGATTACTAGAAGATCGCAAACATAGCATAAATATACAGTGGAACCTCCCCTAGATAGCAAATTTCTCAAAGATGTACATTTTGACAGTCCCTTCGTATTCAATAAGTTTTTTTTGTTTCTGGATGGAAAGATGGAGAACACCCGAACCCCGAACCTGCACAACCATTTTGTACACCTAGTATCCCAAAGTAGGCAATGCTCAAAGCTCGTTTGTAATGCAATTACAGTATGTGGTTGAAAACCTCTGCGTTACGCCAAACTTCTTCTCTGGTGAATATTTCGTAGATGATTAATATCAACATCTAACAAAACAGAAAGACCAATCAACTGTATAATAATTTCAAACAACATGTTGCATTTCGGTTGTTTGCACTGCACTAGCGTTCGGAAACACATGGAAAATTGTATGGAAACTTGCGTATGGAATTGTATGGAAACGTATGGAAAATTGCGTCTCTCTAATTTCTTATTCTAGAAGTATCACAAAATCCGCTATATTTGGAAGGTTTCACTTCAAATACATATCGTTTAGTGACCATTTTCTGATACATGTGGCAAGTATTAATTACAAAAAACATTCGAAGATTAAGTTAGAAGTTGCGTACTATAACAATTACTTGGTATTTTTCTGTATTATACCATTTTTTGACTGATCAACTACTGCCAATGATAATTTTCCTGCAAAGGTTAATGAACTATCATTCTCTAACATAAATTGATACAGAACAAGGTTATTTTTCGAAAGCACATTTGCAATATCGTCAGCTGAATGTATAAAGTTGAAACTACATAAAAACGATTAAAAAACACACCGAAATACTGTATGTACCGAATCTGTAAGATGTATACTAAAATTAGTAAAAATCCCTAACAATAATGTGGATATTTCACTAAACTAATCAAGTACATACTGTATCTCCTTTCAAGGTGACTTTCTGCGAGAGAAATACGACGAGGCAACACAGGTCAAGGTGAACAAACGTGGGCGGCTGCAAGTCAAAGATCCACGGTACAAAATCCCATCCGCTCTGGATCTCATCTATCTGGACGAAAGTCCCGATTGGTGTCGCGTCAACCGACAGCTCATGTGGCAAGGTAAGTAGTAACCACAAAATAGTGTAAGTATAACGTGTCAATAATTACCGGAGTATAAATCATTGTACCATCAATGTACCAAATACTAAACTGATAAGCATAAATCGAAGACGACACGGCATTTCCGAGATGGTTTCTAATACATGTTGTTTTGGGGCAGATAGACTTGGCACATGATGTACCTTAAAAGGACACTTAGAGAAGCGTACCAGATAGGGTAATTGGCGCTGGCTGGTAAAGACTATTAAGACCTTTCATATTTGTTGTCGCATTGGTATTAAGACATTGATATGAATTTGGTTGGCAACGCATAGTCGTTCAGTAAGAAGTGGTATAAGTGGTACGTAGATAAGTGGTGTACATTGGTATACTATATCCAATTATAACACTATACCGCTTCACTGTGGTATGCTGGTATCTTTCTGGCAATAGTTCGATAATTTGTTCAACAATCATCAGCAGCACTAGTTCTGAACAACAGTCGAGCTCAATAGCCACAATTGCTAGAACCACAATTTATTATTTCGTTTTCTGAATCGATTCCGGAGCAAGGTTCGGAATCGGTTCAACTCTTCCGAAGTTACTTTCGGAATCGGTTCCGGAGCTGAGTTCGTAATCGGCTCCGGACCTAGGCTCGAAATCGGTTCCGGAGTTAGGTTCGGCATCAGAATCGGTTCCGGAGCTGGGTACGGAATCGGTACCATGAGATTCGATTCTAAACGCTAAGTTCTATGATACGCATTGCTTTACAATGGAATGCTTTCTCCGCACTCCTCCGCATCGTCGGATGTTTTGCTTACTGTTGTGGCGACAAAAAGGGAGAATTGTTGTAATAGGATATTATAGAAGCGTATACTTTTATACACTAACCGACATTTCAATGCCCCAAGAGATTAATTATACTGCATTTTTATCATTATTATTTATTAAAATTTAATGGGTCGTAAGTGCCCCGTTGAAGCTTATAGGATAACATAAACTTAAACTCGGATATTACAAACTAACACGTAGCAGAGCGCACAGAACGAATACAGGTTTGGAACGCGATACGGGAGATGTCCAGATCGGGGGAGCCAAAGCGGGTGCGGCGTACCTCTACGTCAAGTAGCGATCTAGCTCGGAGGGATCTCGGCGGTACGTACAAACAGAGACGAGACAGGAGCACCGGCGAGTCGATCCGATTGTCGAGGAGTCCGGCGACAAACATTCTTTGTGCGGTACAGTTGCGCTGCTGCAACGGGTCGATGCCTAAGAGAGCACATCGCCCAGCATAATCCACCGGAATACTCCAAGTACGCAGCGCATACCTGGTGAATTTGCGCTGGACGGACTCCAGCCGCGCGCGTACTTCATCACATGCAGATGCGTACTTCATCACATACCTCACCAACGAGCAGTACAGCAACTTGATGGCGATGCCGATTTCATCCATTCTTTAATAGTTCATTCTGTAATGAACGATCTGGTCGTTCCGGATCCGGAGCGATCCTGGTCCGATGATTCCGGAGCGCTCCGAATCAATGCTGATACATAACTCCGAATCGCTCCATGAGGATTAATTTCTAGAGATCCAGAATGACTCCAGATTACTCCAGTTCGCTCCGTATTGTTTTGCATTGTTCCAACACACCCCAATTCGCTTCAGATTGTTTTACATAGCACAGTGTGATCCGGATTGCTCCTGAGCGCTCCGGAGCGCTTCGGGTTACTCCGGATGTCTGTTTGTTCTACAGAATCCATTCATTACCCAACATTCTTGTAAGTATCGTTATTCTTTTGCGGCATATTAGTATTCAAGAAAAATGTGGTTATGCAATATTGATATGTTGCTTGTTCGAGAATTAAACGGTTTAATCAAATAACAACCGAAGGTTGTTTTTTTAACTAGAACATTTGCACCGTGGGTATTTTGTAGTCAAGATTTTTATTCTAAGATTCCAATTTTTATTCCAAGTGAGAAATTGATTAGTAAAATTGAAATAAATGGCTGCTCTATACAATTGATTGAAGACCTACATGTATGTAGAATACACAAACATTTTTTGCGGAGCGTGGAATCATTTTGTTCAATCTTTTGGATCGGATCGGAGTCTCGCCAGCTCCGGATCGGATCGGAGTCAGGATTCCGAGCCGGAGCGCACATCACTACTTCAAACCCTCTGCCACCTTGGAGCCAAGTATTGCAATCTTCTTTCTTGACACAACAACCTCAAGTAGGTTTGGCAATTTTTTCAATGATTTTATTGTACGGTTCAGTTGGGAGGCAAGCCCACAACTTGTGGTATGCTTTCGCACGAGACCACGCACAAGACTGCCAACGGCCCCAAATAATATTATGAAAAGCAATATAATACAATTTCCATATATTCCAACACTAAACTATTGCATTGTCACACATAAATTTCAGTTTGATTCGTTAAACTATTATAACAAAATGTATCAAAACGTTTATTATCCAGTGGTTCCAGACTGCTTTGAGATAATAAGTTGTGAACTGTTAGGCTAGTGGCACAGCTCCGACGCGCGTTATTTTGACGCGCGTTACTCTCGAATTTTGTATGGGATTTGACAACTTTCGACGTGCGTATTTTTGACGCCCGTCGTAACGCGCGGCAAAATCAAAATCATTTTGATTTTGCCGCGCGTCGTCCCCTTTCACTTATTTTGATTTAAACGATGTTAGTCGAAATCAAAATTTGTTGATTTCGACGCACGCTACGTCGCGTGTCAAAGAAACGCGCGTCGAAGGTTGTAAAGTCAAATACAAGATTTTAGAGTAACGCGCGTCAAAGTAACACGCGTCGGAGCTGTGCCACTAGCCTTAAGCATCATTAGTGAGCCCTTTTTACATCTTCGTGGAAAGAATCTATTGCAGTTCCGAAAGACAAAGCGAGAGAGTTTCGTCCCAGTAATTTATATAAAATTCTGGAAATGATTTTACTATTTGGTGTGAAAGAGTAACACGTAGATTATTTGAACAGAAACCATTTGTTGATTCCAGAACAATCGGGTTATCGGGCGTCTAGTATAAGCTAAATGGAAGGAGTTCTTACAACGAAAACTAGTTACTTTAGCTGTTTTCTTGGATCCCAAACGATCATTCGAAACAATATAACAACTTTTGTTGCTGTAGACTTTGAATGGTTTTGTTATTGGGGACAATTATTGGTTCGAAATATTTCATGAAGATCCAGCAAACTATGTTTGGAAGGTACCATAGTTAACACACTTGGAATCCCTCAAGCAAGTGTTTTGGGATCAAATCTTGTAATTATGAAATGGGATCATTATCATCACCATTTCGGTTACACGTTGCGAAAAATGGAAAAAATAACCATTTGGCATAAATTATATCTCACCATAAATTATCATAAACAAGATTCGTACGCTTTCTGACACATTAGGTCACTGCTGTTTTTTTTCCTTAAAACTAACTATTTGTACGACCGGTCAAACGCTTTCCAACTAATGTGATGTTATTATTCGTTTTCCCGCAGGAACACACGGACGTGTGTGCAATAAGACATCGTCGGGATTGGATGGCTGCTCCATTCTTTGCTGCGGCAGGGGCTACAACACAAAGAAGATCGTCGTGAAAGAACGCTGCAATTGCAAATTTCAGTGGTGTTGTCAGGTGAAATGTGAGATCTGCACGAGGAGCATCGAGGAGTACACGTGTAAATAATAGCAAACGAGCGAAAATAGTGTGAACATAAAAGCAAGCACGAAGCAGAGCAGAGAGAGAGAGAGCATCCAGAGCGCCTGACATGACTCGAAGGAATGGATGGTATAATGACGAACAGAGAACAGACGTATACTCGTTACTCAGCTATGTAGATCCTTCAAGTTCGATTCAATTTTTACTTCCGATTTCCGCAAGCGAAATCACAACAAGTTTGATAACACATTGTCGAAACAAATCGATCGAGGCAAAATGTCTCAGACTGACTACACCAATGCCAACGATATTTGCATTCAAACATTCCGTAAGGCTTGTTATAAATTCCTTACACTTCTACCGCCAGCTACTGGATACGTCAGTCGCGCTGTGGTTAGCAACTTTTCTTTCCTCTATAGTTATTGTAGAGCAGTCGGATGATAGTCAGTTGTAAATATCAGTTATTTCAGTACACGTTAAGAATACTTCTAAACGACAAAAAAAGCAGTATTATTAGGTGCAGCTTTACTTAATGCATTATTTGATAGCCTACACTCATATGTCCTGTGGAATTGCGATTGGTATCAGCGCAGATACATTATTTGGCAACAAATAACATACCTTAGACATACTGGAGCGGTAAGATATTTCATCTTACGTTGAGGTTATGCTTATTCTATTTCATGTCTCGTAACAAACAAACAAACTGTAACAAAACCCAATTGTAGATACTGAATTTTGGTAGTAGAAACTGAAGTTCGAGCACGGTTACACTAGCTTTTTAAAAATAAATCAGTTCGAGCAGCTGTAATGTAATTATATCTCTACAGACTCTTGTGGTGTTCAAGTAATTGGTAAAACTTTATCCACTGAAAGAACAGACAGAGGAATGATCCTGAATCACCAATTGTGTAGTATTTGCTTACATGAAGTTGAACTCTCTCTCTATCTCTCTCTCACTACACGCTATGAATGAATGAATAAACTGCCTACTTAAGTGATATGAACGAAGGGAAAAAGAATTCTTTTCACTCCAACACACAATTCCATTGTTACCACGAGTAAAGAAGCAATAAAGAGCATAAATAAAGGTAATTGGAAAATTCATTGTTGTACGCTGCATGAGACTCATAGCATTATTGAGAAACTTCCCCGCTTCCACCAAATGAAGCTTAGGGGCTGCTCTAGAATAAGTCTAATGAGACAAATTACAAGAACAAACCCATGACGCAGTATGAAGGTGCTCCAGAAAAGTTTGTGAAACATCGACGAACTTTTGTCGTCATACAAATCGGTTTGTATTTTGACGTTGACCCATCTTGGCATCACCAATCTTAGTAAAAAACATGTATGTAGAACCTCTGCCATGCTGAACCTTGATTGTGAAAATCATTTGACGACGGATTTTTGGTGAAATTGTTGTAAAAACGTGTGTATTTTGTTGTATATTCAATAACATAATTTTGTATTACCATTAATTACCTGAATGGTACGGTAAATCCTTATAAAATTGATATTTTTGTTACCGCTGGGTGTAATTTGTGTCACCGCTCGTCTGACGACAATTTGTGGGCCGACACATGCTAGAGCACTCGTAAAACTTGTCGTTGTCGTTTGTTTCATGAAACTTATTCTAGAACAGCCCCTTAGTTAACAACTGCGTTCGAGACAGCGCAAATTAGTATTCACAATTAACTGAAGCTGCATGCATGCTACAAAGTTTTAATGAGTAGTGGTGATAGTTCCTTACAATTTCTCCAAGTTTTTATTTCTTTTCATCGGATCTGCTATATACATACATATGTGTAGTAGTCCGTAAGTAAAGCTCAATTATTCTATGTTTTAGTAACGGGAACCAGACCGTAACTGGTAATATTGGAAAGAATCCGGATGAGTTCTTCCGTTGTTGGTAATAGAATCGAATGGAATGGAGAGGATGGATCAGTAGTCAACACAAAAAGAAAAAGATCATGGGAACATGAAACGAAATTTTGTTAAGATTCGACTTAGGATCGACTTAGGACTTAGGAACTCAAACTGATACGGCGAAACTTGGCGTAACCCAAATGGGAAAAGCCGAAGATGTTGCACCCGAAGTAGCAGAGAATGGGATTGAACCGAAAGTAAATAACCGTTTAAGTTCAGACATTCTTAGGCATTCGAAGGAGTTGCTACTACCAAATAACGAGTACATAACTACAAGGGAACGAACGAACGAATTTTAAAAACTTTGCCCAGAATACCCTCCTACCACGTCGGGGCTACACCAGATCTGGCTGATTTGTCGACGAATGCAGATAAGTGATCAAACGTTAAAATTTTACATATCGAACGAAGCAGGAGCGGCAAAGGTGATCTTGACTATGCCATGACCATGCTCATTGAAAATATAAAATGCTTAGAGAGAAGAAAATCTAGATCACCATACCAAAAAACCACTTTGAGATGAGCAGAGTGTGCGGGAACTTCAACAAATCGGAGTGCGTTACGATAACAGGACACCGAAATAACTACAAACCTAAGGTATCCTGCTGTCGGGACAAGGATGGGAATTTGAAACCTCAGTGAACACGCAAAAACTAAGTTGAAACAAGGTAAAAACTAAGTTGATGGTGGCACCATCGGCGGTCCTACTAACAAATGTTAATAGCTTGTCAACATATCAAAACAGGACATTTTGAAATCACACCGATTTATCGTTTCCGAAAGCCCGTATGTCGTTTTCGCTCACCATTTAATACAATTTCTTGAAATTTGAATCTATAAATTAATAGAATAGGAACGTACAGAAGAACGATGTTTCATATGCCGCGCTTTTAAATTGGGTGAAAAAATGGGGACTTTATCGCTTTTTCGGATATGCTAAATATAAAAAAAAATAAATTAAATTAAAAATTCTGTATTAATTATTTTGACCATGCTGAATGATGGCTTCATAAAAATTTGTCATGAATTGTGTACAAAGTAGTATACATATGAACATTTGAACCTACGAAAACGATATAGCGGTGGGATTTCAAAATGTCCCATTGTGAGAATCAGGTGCAGTAGGTGATCACATCTTTGAAGTCGTCCAAAACTTCAACTATCTTGGGTCAGTTTCAGGGTCAGTCAGCCAATTCCGATAACGACTTTGATGCTGGAACTACAAGTACGGATGCTGGCAGCCGACCGGTTAAATTACACCCTGAATAAACTTTTTTCCAGTCAGAGATTCAGCCCGGATGGTCAGCCATAAAAAGCTGGGGTTGTATAACAGCCGCCGTACACCTGTCGGACAATGTCATAAACCGTCCGGCGTCCGCTGTCAAATCCATACAAAAATCGAACGCGTCGGATCGCGTCAAACCGCGTCGGATGACAGCGGGCCGCTTTTTGTATGGAGTTTGACAGCGGACGCCGGACGTTTTATGGCAGCGTCCGCTGTCATCCGACAGTTGTACGTTGGCTGTAATACATTCGGAGATCTAGTACTCACATACACCTCTTAGACATGGAGCCCACTTAGTCGCGTTCGTGACGAACATGCTCAAGAGGATGAAGAGCTCTATGAGCTGTACGATGACCTCATTATAGTTAGTTAATAACTATAAGTAACTTAACTCTAACGGACAAATCTGGTGTCAATTGACACTTTTGCAACTTTAAGCTTCGATGGATTTCATGGAATTCGGGCTCCGAAAATTTTTACGTATAGTTTTCAAGGCTTTTAAAATTTTGACGTCAGCGGATTTTTACTTGAGGGGGGCTGGGGAGCAAACGGGAGGGGATAGGGTTACAAACTCGAAGGATTATAAAACTAGAATAGTTTACGCACAACTGGTGGAAATTACAGCCCAATCAGTCAACAATTGCCAAAAATAGCCTTCTAGGTGTCAATTGACACCACGATTTGCACCAAAGGAGTATTCGGTTCATTTGACCGTAAGTGTTAAGCGACCTGGTCGTGTAGAGGTTCACACGGTAGGACCGACACCACAGTCTCAGCTGGACCATCTCCCCCTAGTAAGAAATGACTTGTCGGTTGTAGTGGTATAAATTAGTCTGGTAAACCCCGTTCAACTGTGGCCATGGCCGCGTAGGTCGTTACGTGAAAAAGAAGAAAAACTATAAAAAGCTACTAAAATGTTGACCAAATCAATCATAATGTTAAAAACCAGAGCGATGAAAATGGTTGCAAATTATTTCAATGACTACGGAAATAGCGCAAAATTATGTTGAGCAAGAAATGAACAGAGTATAAATATTATGTGATAAGCCTATTACAAAGATAACATCGAAGAAGACATCAATACAATTTGAATTGTATTTTAGCTTCAGCTGGATACTAGTAACGATAAACTTTGAAAAATAGAAAGAGAGAAGACAGCGAGGGATAGAATGAGAAGGAAATGAAAATATAGAGCCTCGAATAAAGTGATTTCATACAGGCGAGCTTTATTTGAAAAACAAGTTACCATTTTTCTATTAAATAATAAACACTTTTTAATAACTGTTGTATGTTGTAGTAGTTATGCCTCTTTGCATATAACAGATACATTCTCTTACTGCAGTTGGAACATTCGACTATATGCCTGGTTGGTTTACGTTCGTATATATTTTTCTATATATCTTTTTTTACGGCATACTTATATAAAAACATTTTCACATCCAACACTCAAAGCACATATACACGTGTCATATTCATTATCTTGTAAGCAATGTTTTACATTTTATCGGTTTCTTTAATATTCGAATATTCGAAGACGTTTTCTGTTTAATTTTATCATTTTTCATCATATTAAAAATATTTTAAAACCATTCTTTTAAAATTAAAACCCAACATGGATAAACTGACAACCATTGGGAAGGCTATTTCTTCCTTGTTAACCTTTCTTTTCAAAATGGTTAAATCTTAGTAGTACTTCCGTTACTGATGTATTCGTTTGAAACTCGCTGACAACAGTTTTTTTTTGCGTTATTTTAGCATTCAACGGAGGCATTTCATAGCACATTGTAGACAATTCCAGGGTCTGACACTTCCAAATGGATCGATATGATATGCGGTTCACCGCCTGTTAGCATATACCACTTATACCTCACCGCTGACTGCCGGTCGAACATACTCTTTGGGAAAAAATCCAACCTGTCAGTGGAATTAAAAAAAGTAGAGTGCGTAAATAAGCAGCCATTCATAGTGAACGCCGTTTTTTAAGTCATACCTTCTCCAGTGTTTTTCCACGCCACCAGCCTTTACTGTCACCTTCTTTACCGATTACAATTACCTGGCAGCCTTGCCGCATCGGTAGCTGATTCAGCTCACTAGGCGCAAAATCATAAATGGCTACGACAATCTCCTCCTTGAATGGCCATTGAAGAAGTTGATTCAACCTACACCAATACAAAAGAAACAATACAAACCAACAGTCAGTGGTGTTGTGTAGAGAACACTAGCTTCACCACTCTAGTTACCCAGCAAAGTTTTCTCCTAGATCGTTCCGTTCGTAAAATGAAACCAGCTCGATGATCGTTTTGAAATATCTCCTCGTCGAAAGGTAGTAAAATACGTTTTGAGGTTCTTTTTTCTGATAAATTTTCATATGTTTTATAATTTTCTTATCAGTTCTGCAAGTAAAACACACAAAAAACATGTTCGCATAGAATGCACGATATTGCTATAATAAAACAGCAAATAGCTGAAAATTTAAACGCTGTTACTTACTTCAGACTAAGCGCATATATTGTTTCACTTTCATGGGAGGCACCTTGCGGACGGACGCGTAGGAGATAGGTTCCAATCTTTTTGTTTTCCAGCCGCTGTGTAGCGGAATCGCGATTCATCGTACCAACGAACCAGTTAAACTCCGATAGCAACCGATCACAGACCGGTGGTGGTGTTTGCTGCTGTTGCTTGCAACGGCCCGTCGACGAAATACACCCTCGGTGTACTATTATTTCACACACCTTGCAACGATAGCCTTGGTGAATTTTTCCCTTCAAAAATTTCGAGCAATGCCGACAGATGACGGGCGTATCGAAGGTGTGAATCGCAAATTTATGGTCAGTGTTCTTGCATCCTACGGGTTCCAATGTTTCCCTATAAAAAAGATTTGTATAAAAGTTGTCAGACACAAAGCAATTTGATTTTCAATCTACGCGAAGGGTAACACTAGTGATGGGAAAAACGGCTCCTAAACCAGAGCCAGCTCCGAGTTACTCCAGAAATATTTGGAGAACTAACGATTCCGAGGCCATTAGTACGCAACCGGCTTTAGATCCAAACAAACTTAAACTGGTTTCAAGCGGATATGAAAGGCATCAAGATGGTGCGGTAATATTCGAAGTTACAGGAAACATATATAAGAGTGAAATTATGGATGAACAGCAGTTATACCGCCATTACAAAGAAAACCGTTGCGCTCAGTAAAAGAGTTACGGCGGATCTAGATTACAGAAGAGCTTGTTTTGCGAAAAAATGTGAGCGAATCTGAGCAAATGATCAGAACAAATGACATAACAATAAGCAACTCTCGCTGTTTCGCTAAAATTTGGTCATCTGGCTGATAGCAAAATTAGCTAAGGCAGTAGTGATCATACTATAGCGACAAAGCGAGAAATGAAACATAAATTCCCAATATTGTATGTTTGCTGTAACTCTGCATATTACTGGGCCTTCGTGCATATTACTGGGCGTTCGAATTCCGAGTTGTTAGTTCGTAGCAGACTCCGGTATGAAGTCGGAGCCGGCTCCGGATCTGTTATTTTTATCGACGTAACGACTCCGTCAGTCTGTATCGACCTATCTGTTCTATCTGTATCGATAGGTCGCTCAATGTATGCAAACATTCGAATTTCAGAAGTTTCGTGGTTATTTCTAAAATTGGATGCTTCAAAGTATAGACTTACATTGCTGTCTCGAATGCTCTTTTCCATTTTTCCCGTTCTTCTTCCGTTTTCATATAGAGCGTGAAAGCAGTAGCTTGCGTTTTGCGGGCTAACAGAAGAGAGTACTTCATGCGACCATCGCGACCCAGGGTACGGCGCGAGTTAAGTATCTCTATCCGATATTCCAGCAAATTGTGAGCTTCGCGAAACGAATATTGTGCTTCCTGCATATGATGAAAAGGAAACAAAAAACGGATTATGCTTTCTTACAATTTAATAAAAAGCATAGCATTACGTACCCCGATCTTGGTATTGGAATTCTTCACTAGTATCATCACTTTTTCGAAGACAAACGCATATCTATGCTTCATTTTTTGGTCTTCGTGCGCCTTTATGTTGAGATCACCATCCAGTAGTAATCGTCCGTATTGTTCGAGATTGTTTCCGTTTGGCAGATTCAGATCTGAGATACTTTCCTGAAGCAATAGGAAATAAAACAAAAACATGCCTATGACACTATCGTATTTTCATGTACTACATATACGCACGGTTAAGACAATGCGTACCTTAACTTTTTGTATAACTATTAGATGTTCAGAATCACGTTTTACTTCGTTAGAATACTGTGCAACATCTACCATCGCTTCTTTGGCCCTTTCTAGTCCACGAAAATCTTCATGTGTCTGAAATTACACACACGCAAGAGCAGCTGTTAGTAATATTCCTTTTGAGTTGACATACGCGGTAACACTTACTGGCACCGTTTCTTGTACAAGTTTATCTAGTAATAAATGATATTTTAAAATTCGTTGCATTGGAACAGACAAAATGTCACGTAGCTGCAATCTTCCATCACTATGCTCCTTTTGGCTTTGCTGAAAGTATAGAGAGAATTGAGGAAAACCATCATCAATTTGACTAGATTAATTTAAAATAACGTAAGATTTACGAGGCATAAGACAAGATTTTATTAAATAACATAACATTTTATGAGCACTTTTTGTTTTCGCCCCTCTGAACAGAAAATGGTTCGATGAAGTTCATGCTCGAACAAGCTTGCAAGTTTAACAAAACAGTGCTCTTAACCATAGACTCTCGCTATTTTTCAAATAGAATCAAAAGATTGTCACTTTTGTAACGACAGCGCGATAATAACGTCGAGCAAAGGAAACGATAAAAAACCGCCAGCACAAAACACTGAAAACAGAACGTTTTTGTTGCCAGAATGACGCAAAAATATGAACCGGTCAAAAAAGATACAAGTCAACGCTTGACAATTTTAGCACTTCTGGCAAAAAGTTTTTACTACTTTTTAAATCCGCGGGATGGTTCTGTAGACAGTGTTGTAGAAATGCAGCACTGCTACGGGTACGGATCCGACGCCTCTCGTAGGATACTTAGGCTCTCCGT
>KB672800.1:0-29567 GCA_000349145.1 Anopheles dirus | reverse complement strand
GCAATTCATTTGCGGCGTTAAATTATATTGATTAACGTCGAATTGATTTGGGTTGATTTATTGGCGCAAATTACCGAGCCGGGTCCGGGACGGGGCGATTCGTCGGTTTCTGCGCGGTTAACCCGCGCGATGTCCGTTTATGGCGAAGGATAACACACATACACATGGAACGTGAAGTGGATGGAGTCGTGTGGTATGTTAATGTCTTCTGCTTGACCCCGGTGCAGAGCCCGCGCGGGTCGTCGGGCGTCGGGAACGTTAGCGTGAAAATGATATCCCGATTTCGACACTTCTGGTAGGCACCGGGCTGGATAATGTGTGGTGTTATCGATCACACAGGGTCTGCGCGATATCGCATTAAAACAATTTATCTTTATTCGCGCCGAGGCAACGAATGAGGACCACGTAAAGGTGGTTTAAGGCATTCCGATAATTTCCCTCAAGGACCACTTTTCAAAATCTGCAAGAAGGAGTTGAAGTGTGCTGGGACAAAAAAAAAAAGGGAAGAAACGAACCCTCCCAACAACAGGAGTGGAGATAATGAAGGGATTTGTTACCGGTCAAATAGAGACGTTCCAGGTTCCAATTTCTCGCTTAACCCTGTGCGCCGTGTAACTCCTCTCACTTACGTTTTGTTTCGGTTCGTCCAAAAAAAAAAAAAAACCCTTTTGAGGGACGAAAAAGGACCCCTCGCCCGAAGGAACGGGTGGTGAACGATAATCCTTGTGCCGTTGTTTTTGCTTTGCTCTAAATTCTGCCCACATTTTCCGCCCCACTCATCAATATTCGAACGGGTTTTCCGTTTGCGCAAAACATGCACCAGCGTGCGAGATAGTAGTGGCCACTGGTTCAACCGGGCGCGGCACCAGCAGCCAGCCAGCAGATCCAATAAATATTCATTATTTATACTTTGCAGCTTTCGGAACAGCTTGTACAATCACATTTTACAACTCTTTCTGATGTTGTGCCTTCCTTCACACCCGGGGAACGATTTTTCATCCGCTCCGGCACGACCCCTGCCAGGCCAGTTCGTCAAACGGTTCGGGTGTTTTTTTGTTGTTGGTTGTTGTGGAAAGGAGGGTTTGTCCAACATGATCACCAGTTGGAATCGTTTGCGGAGCGGACCGGGTCTTGATTTAAAATTCCAATTGCTCCAAGATCCCTGCAAAACCGGTGAGGATGCGATAGTGCCAAGGATGACTAGATGCCATTTTTCCAGCAGAGAGTGGGCGGAAAACGGGCACCGCATACGAAACTAAACGCGCCGTGAGTGTGTGAGTCTGATGGCAGCCGTTTTTGCAGTCGGATCCGGCTTTTCTTTCTCTCTCTCTCTCTCTCTCGCGCCACTGGATCCGCGTGGGTCACAGCGGGAAAGGACTTTGGACAGCGTGTCGGTACTTTGCGGCAACATAAAGACAAGGATCGATTGGTCGGGAGTTTGGAGGGTGACGTCAGTGTGCGGGAAGATGGTGTAAATTGTTGTCTTCTCGGATACTAGTTGGCAGGATCTAGTGTCCCGACAGGAGCAGCCGAGACGGGGACCCGTGTCGGTTTCAGGGGTATAAATTATTTATAAGATTAGTTCTAAAACTCAACCAGCGGAATGTGTTTACTTATTTTCCCCGTTTTCCTTTCGGTGTCGCCGAGGACCAGCGTAGTCCAGTGACCGTACGGACACAGCGGCGGTGCAACAGCGTGGAAGCGAAAGGATTGATTTTTGCATTTAATTAATTATTTAATTGCCAACTGAAACGAACGACAACCGGTTGTGGTTTCTCGCTCGGGACGGTCGCCCACGAGGAGGTTTTGGTAAGTGGTGCATTAATTTGTATTTTTATACGCTCCGAGCCGGAGGTGGGAACGGCTCAGGATCAGCAGTGAAGGTAATGAGCTAAAGAGAAACTACCGTGGACAGAAAGTCAACTCCCAGCCAAGCTCGGTAGTTGGAATTTAATTGACCAAAGTGAAGCAAAGTAGTCATTTGTATGCTTTTCTAATATCGCTAAGTACGTTGGATGGCGCGTCGGTTTTAATTAAATATTTTTCCCCGCTCCGCGACGGTGCCGATGGTTTTGTGGACACAGTGAAGTCCGATCTGCGTCCGCGATTGGCATCCCGGGGAGGTCTTTTATACATATTTCAAACGACAAAATAATGACCTTTTGTGATGCTGTGCAAAATGGGAAAACAATCCAGCACTCGCGCTTCCCACCCACCGGGGGGGTTAAATAAATCAGCCGATGAAGGTTTGAAAATGTAATTTTAATAGAGTTCATTTTCCAGCCGGCACTGTCGGAGGTGAAAAAAGCCGGACACATTCCTATTGCGCTGATTATCCTCAGAATTGCACAAAATTCACACAAAACAGAACCGGCGTACGGAATGAACTCCACATAATGTTTCCTGACGCGCCAGACTCATTACGATCGGGGTCGGGAAGTGACAAAAAAAAAAGGATATGACAAAAAAGAGGACACGAACACACACGTACGGTGTTCCAATTGGGCTCGTTCGCTCTATTAAACCGCGCACCAACGCCTAAAAACGATCTCTAGCGCAACCGGAGCGTACGCTGGTGGTGCGTGCTTTTCCCGCCAGGGTGCGTCCCTGTCGCACACAGTGTAATTAAAATTATTAGATTTTGCATAATGATAGTTAATTAGTGATTATAATTATTTTGCATAAATTTCATCAAAGGGAAAATGTAAAAGAGGCCCAGAGAGACGGGGAGGGGGCAGAATTATTAGTGGGTGGAAGCAATGGCGGAACGTGGGGGAAAGTAAATGAAATGCGTTTCCAGTTTAGTCACTGCATTTCCTCGCCAGTCGGCTGCCAGACGCAGTGGAATTCCGCCCCGGCCAGCGCGAAAAGCTCGTGCCTACTGCGGATCTGTACGTTGATTTCCGGCTCCGTTTACGGTGGTGGGTTGGGGTGCGCGGGCGACCTATCTTGGCGCGTGTGAATATTGCCGGGACGTGTCAATTACTGGCGATGCGAAATGGAGCATTATGGAGCTGGAAATTGGAGTTAGGACTTTCGATTGCTTTCCGAGTATGATCCGCGGGATCGGCGGGACGAACAGCATAAAAAAACGCACTCTCTTAGCCCATTTGATATCAGAAAATCGGACGATGGAAATTCTCCACTCGTGGTGGTGGTGTGAATGTTCGCACGTGATGAAATTGATAGCGGAGTTATAATTACTTTGATAATTACAGCTGGCCAGCCAGCCGACCCTGTCTCTCTCTTCTCTCCTTCTCTCTTTCGCTCTCACCAGGATTGCCTCTTCCGCTCGCGAATATTTCGATTAATTGCAGTATAATTATTCATTCGCAGCCGCACTGGAGGTGTGTTTGCGTTGGAGCGATGCGAGCATTTGGGCACCGGGTATGGCACCGTCGGTGCATTGCAGTGCAGGCGCGAGTCGCGGTCCGTGCGTAGGTGCTGTTATCAATATTTTAGTCGCTTCGAATGCGACTCCCCGCGGTATGCGTTGCGTAATATGCCGCCGCTCTTATAAAGAAGCTATTAACGCTAACTGGCATTGAATTGATTGGCATGTTTTAGCATTAGCTTTGCATGACGTTCAGAGCGGGCGGGCTGAGTGAGTATGTACGCGTTTAAAATTTGCACACAAACTGGAGCGTGTTGGAAGACTTCAAACGTTGGCTCACACACTTTAAATCGTTATCCAAGTATGTGAAAATAATCGGAGGATTGTGTTATTGCTAAAAAGTTCTTTGCAATCGATGAACATTCTTGAAAGATGTCTGTAAAATGAAATAGCCGCACAGTGCTAATCTAGATTTTCCAATACAATCTCTCCAATCAATTGGGATCCGTTTCAGCTACGAACCACAACCGGTTTAGGTGCGGTTTGAATATAGTTTGATTAAAATGAGCAGAAGACTGTTCAGAATTTCTGTTGGAAACTCTACGTCTAAACAATGCCTTCGAATCCCAAATATTATGATTGACTTTGATCTTCCCAGACGTAACATTATCCTTGGAACGCTTTGAAGGATAATACATTGTAATATTACGTTTCATTGTTAATGTAAGAATGATTGCAAAGGTTAGCTTAGATCGAATAAAGGTGATTGATCTTGCATAGCTTAGTCTCAATAAAAATTCTTCTCTAAAACAGGTATACTGGCATGCCAATCACTTACGGTAAAGAAATTATCAAACTATGATATAGAAGCCGGATTTCATTCACAGTACGATATAAGACCCAGCTTTGCGATCAGCTGGTTCTCTTCTAGTTAAACTTCTCCAGAAGACACCGGAATACATTCACGACTGGTAAGACGCACTAGAAGACTTGCCGGGAAGAGTCTCTAGAGTCGCTTTACCTTGATGACATACATCGGACTGCCTGCCGGGCTACTTGAGGCAGCACGTACGAGAAATACGTAACGAGCTTTACGGGCGCCTGCCTTCACGCCGTGGAATGCTCCGGGATGTCCTTGGGGGGCGAAGTCGAATAAAAAAAAAACAAACCAAGATATCATAAAGCAGCCGAGGAGCATGTCGGATCGTTATCATATTTTCGTGTTGTGTATGAATTTTCCAATGTCCGCAAGGGGGTACGCCGGGCGCCCATTTGTAGGATGCATCCCGTTTGGGTGCTCCGGCCGGCGCTAAGCCAAGGTAACCCCGGGGGGGGGGGGGGGCTAGCTTTTGACATTCATAAAGTGAGTGACTCCTTTGTTGACTGCTCCAGATTCGCTCTGGCCCGTCGAGGCCGGCGGCACGGAAGCTGCACGAAGCGACAGACAAACATTCAACGTTTGGGAGTGTTTTATGGGCGCCCGTCTGTGCGCTCGTGGCGGTGGCTCCTGCCGTTAGGAAAATAATGGGTCCATTGCAGAGAGATCCACCCCGGCGCACGGGGTGGTGAGTAGGTAATATTTTTTTCACTTTGATCCCATTCTGCCTCGGGTTCTTAATGTTTTCTTATATTGTCCCAAGTGGCTGCTAGAGCGGGCGGCTGTACGCATATCATGGCTGTGCTCCATTTTCCTCGCATGCGAAGAGGTAGTTTTGTGAGCTACACGCAATATAAAAAGATTGATTTTAAAACGCTTTTCTATCGGCGGAAGAGTTTCCACCGACGTTATCCTTAAAAAAATCCCCAACAAATCCCATTTACGAGCTGCAAATGGTGCCTAAATGGCAGTGCAAATTATACCCTGAAAAATGAAATACGAACCGTATCGTTCGCGTTCGCGGAGAATTTACACCCAACAAGGCTGGCCCATATTGGCCCATAAATTTGGCTTGCCGTCTTTATTTCGTCCTTTTGATTATGACTGGGAAGTGTTGTTTATGGGCCTGTTTATGAACGCCGGAGTTGATTAATCTGCGTTGTTTTTTCGACTTTTTTCGTTCTCACTCACAAGAAAGGCACAATTACAACAGAGGCAAGAGCGTCTCTCCAGCCACTTCGTGTCACACTTGGGGAGTAATTAAGACGAAAAACAGCTAATGCGAATCCTTGCGAGATTCGACGATAAGCCGTCTTGAGGAGAAACTTTCTGGCAGCGAAAATTGTACGTCATGGAAATAAATTTGTCTCGCGCCATCATGATAAGCGCGAATCGGATGTTTATGTGTTACTATTTGGGTGACTCTGTTGGAGATACGAACAGTTACATACTAAGAACTGACAATGAAATGGAATGCAGTTATTATTTGACAAACCAGTCGAATAATAAGTCAACGAAACAGTTTACCAGCCCAAACATTATTCCCTTTCCCAAACAGGGCACGCTCTCATTTTCGAAATGCAGATGGAAACATCGTACCACACCGTCTGTGATGCAAGAGATAAGTTGATTATGTAAGGAGTAATTGCGACATTGTCAAGTAGCGCCAAAGTCCTCGCCAAACTGACGTCCTTTTGCAAACACG
The DNA here is from genome assembly GCA_000349145.1 of Anopheles dirus. Classification (NCBI taxonomy): domain Eukaryota; kingdom Metazoa; phylum Arthropoda; class Insecta; order Diptera; family Culicidae; genus Anopheles; species Anopheles dirus. Next base: position 23,651 of record KB672800.1, on the reverse strand, counting down.
TCACCGGAAAAGAAAGTCCTCCATCCTCCCCATCCTCTCCAGTAACGACCGACCAGCGACATAATAACCCACTGTCAGGCGTAAAGAAGACGCGGCACGGCTGCACGGGGCAAGTGGAATCGCAAACAAACTAAGAGCCACCACGCCGGTGTTAGTGTGTGCGCGAGGACGCGCGCTCGGATGTGCGGGCGCCTGGAATGCGTGTCAAAAAGTTGGCACAAAATATACATTTCGCACGAGAAAGCACGTACACAGGCGGGCAGGAGCGTATGCAACGTCTCCATTGCGCCCCACGTTCGGCCCCCGCCCCGTTTCGAATGGGATAACTCCATTAAAGTATTATTTTTCATATTGCATCGTGTAACGGAGCGATGGGTGGGATGGGAGGCCCATATGACACCCACTTCCAGTCACCGTCTTCATTGTCACGGGCAAGATAACGAGCTTCGGGCGCTGTGCGCAGGGTGAGAAAAGGATTCGAATTCTGGCACATGCACAAGCACGGCTTTCCTTCTCAGTAGCAGCAACAGCAGCAGTAAAAGTGGCAGAGAAGACAGCGGGACAAGGATTTTTCCTCCGATTACGTGTGACTTCGCCTCGCACGGTGAAAGCAATTGCATTCGGCAACAGTGTGGAACGGATGAATAGTGGTGGCTAGGTGAAAACAGGTATAAATAATAAACTCATTTATCCGTTTTTAGTAATATAGATAAATAAATACCGATTATTGCAATGTCTTATATGAGGATGCCTAGGGTTCTTATTTTAGAACCAAAGCCGTTCTCGTAATGCTGATTGCATACATTTTGGCGAAAATTTGCTCACTAAGCCCAAATGTATGCAATAAGCGAAAAAAGAGCATTTTTATCGCATTTTGGCTGATTTATTTGTTTTCTAGTATTAATAGAGCTTCCCGATTGGTTTGACATGATTTGATCCTTAAGTATAGGGCTTCAGACTTATTTGCAGAAATTTTCAGCGACACTTTAAAATTCCATATTATTCGCTGCTTGTCACCTCCAATTTTTTTCTCGTCCCTCACTGTATCCTACTCGGTTTCCCAATGTTGCCTCTGGCAATACCATTCCGACAAGCACGAGGACGGTTGTGTAAAACGATAATTTTTGCTCAAAACGACAAAACGACGACGGGTCGACGATCGGACGAGAGCGAAGCGCTCCCAAACCGGGCACCACCCGGAAGTGGGGACCTTCCGCCGGCGTCCTTCGCGATCGTACGGTCAATGATGTTTCGCACACACACACACTAGACGTACCTCCCCAGCTCCGGATTTGCCAGCCCAGCAACGAGTGGCGCAAATGCGATACGATTACTCACATTAAGGCAGACAAGAGTCATATCCTTTACCAAACACTTCCGGGAACACTCGCCGGCGTGGTGGTTCGTGGAACTTTGCTCGACTAGTGGTTGGGTGGTCTCCCACCCGGGAGAGTGGCACAATCTTTGGCTATCCATTTCCGGATATGCACCCGGGTATCAGCACGGTTCCATTACTGCCAGCCCGCCCGGTGCCGTGCGGTGCTGTTGCGGTTGATTTATCTGTTTTATTTAAACTTAAAACTTACGTACGGCGGATTCGAGCGCTGGTTCCTTCCACGCGCTTGGCGGACGGGAATTGATCGGCCGGTGCGGAAGCGTGCAGGTAAGGATACGCGCCTGGTTTGGGTGGTGTTGGCCTGCGAAACCATCGTCGAGATTAGGAACCGTCGGTTGATTACTGCAGGCAAATTAGCGGTCGGGAAAGCTGTTTGTTACGAGTTTTCGGGTGGAATAGTTTCTTCACGAGATTGTTGGTGTTGGAAGGGACAGGAACAGGGAGATACCGAACAAAGGAAACGCCTCGAGTGAGCGGCGAGTAGCGTTGTGCAATGAAATATGGCGCTCGGGAGAAGATTCTGGAAATTGAAAATGAGAATTTATTGGTATGAAATTTAAACAAAGTTTGATCCATTTGTTTTGCGCGAAACAAAGATATCCTTTCTATTGTTTGGAGCCCAAGCATTTTTTACCAAACAACAAAGAAACACTAACACTCATAGAAACTCGTTTGCCTAATCTATCTTCACCGAAGGACCAACTAAAAATGTATTAGCGGAACCCATATCAAGCTAATGAAACAGCGAGAATTAATTCGCCCATGTGGGATTTAAAAGCTCTCGCGACCCAACCCTCAACCCCAAACGGCCGAGCGTGTGAAGGAAAATGCTTCACTTTTGCGCACGGTGTGTATTTTTAGCAGCCTTCAGCAAGATGAGTACGGTGTTGGTCACCGCGTCCATGTCACGCTCGCAATCCCATCCGAAACGTGTGGAAGCCGGTGATGCTATCCGGGCCGGGCAGCGACGATACCAGTGACGCGGCAATAATAAGCTGCACAAGAAACCCTTGGAAAACCTAGCAACCCGGTTGGCGGGCGCAAATCCCTTTTCGTCGTGAGTGAGGGTTTTTTTCTTTTCGTTCGTTACAGTGAGACCCATTGAAGGAGAAATTAAAACAAAACACACGGCGCTCATGGGTGAAGGTGGCGACAGGGTACATTTTATTGCTGCTCCTTACACGTTCATTTGTGGGACTTTTAAGGCTGCCCGGTGGTAATCCTTTCGCGAGTGATAAGCACAGCAGCGGAGTAAAAAGGGAAAACAGTTTTCAACCCGTTTGCAGGACATTTCACGATGGTTAGGTGTGGTGACTGTGTGAGTGCGGAAATGTTTAACATTTGATTTTTGTGTTGGCGTGGGAAGCGATACTCGCTTTGTTTAATGTACCATTTTAACTATCGGCCAGTACTGGTGGTGGAGTTACAGTTTTATGACACCCTCCATCGTGCCAATCTGTTCTCCATCTTGACTGGTACCGTATCTGCTCTTTCCGAAAGCTTTTACCCAACAGGTGAAATAGGTACGAACGAGAGAAAAAACGATCGTAAAGCTGCGAAAGGCCGTCGAGTAAATGAGATTGGTTTTTCGAGGGGGTTTTCTTTTACGTGGGAAAATTTTATGCGCCACCGTGTCCGCTTGAAGGATTTTTATTGAAAGCGGCCATTTATGAGCGGAGGTTTTTATTTCCGATCGCAGTGTGCCTAGGAAACACAATTTCTCTCTGTAGTTGAGCGTACTCAGCAACAGATGGCGCTGGTGTGCGAAATTACCCAGGCTGGTCGGGCAGGTCTAAAGCACCTGACTCGATAATTTCCTACATAATTCAATTCATTTAATCGTACAACAGAAACACAACGTGATGTTTCACTCAGTAAAACGTAAGAATAAGACGCCACCAGGAAGCACTATGGGAACAGGGGGCGGACACTGGCCACAGACCCTGCGGGTTGAAAAAAAAACACACTTCGGGACGATTAGAGCGCTCGGAGCATGCTGGCGTTCCCGTGATTCCTCGCGCTTTCGTTTTGTCTAATGTTTTTAAAATAACACACGCTCCCCGTGCACGCGGGGTCGCTCAATCATGCAATTATCTATCATTTTTTGTTCTGTCATATTCTCCATATTGCTTGTCGCTGGTAACATAAATTTGCGCCCGAAAACGTTCCGCCAGCGTGGCAGCCAGTCGCCAGTCAGTCAATGTGGTCAATGAATTATTTTTATTACTGTAATATATTCTTCCGCTGTCTTGTTCTCTCTGCTCCACAGGAACGGTCGGGTTCGGGCATCGGTATTTTAAATATATAGTTTTTTTTTCTTCTCTCGCACCGTAGCGCAGTTTTGCACAAGTTAGCGATGGCATGCAACAGTGCCCGAAAGAGTGTGCGCATGGATGCATTCGTGTGGGTCCTTTTTTCTCGGTTCCATGGCAACCGAACCGAGGCGGTCTCCAGGAAGGTTCTGAAAATTGTGCTAAATTATAACCGTCCGGTGTGCATATTAAATGCTCGTTTTGTACAATGATACGGTTGCGGGAGCCGTCGAACTCAAGGTCTATGTTTTATGCAGAGGCTGGCGAGGTTCGTTAAAGGTTGCTACTTTAATATTAAACAAGCTTATGGCCGTTTGCTTTGAAAACAGCAAACAAAACAGCCCACTAAAGAATATATAAGCCTCCATTAAGAGCCACTGCTCCGTGCTTATTTGTTTTAAATTTTCATTAACGAGAAATGCTTCTTTTTCCACGTGTACCTTTCAAGGATGCGCTCCCGCTCCCTCGATCAATTTGCCTAGGATTGCTTGCAAATTGCTTCCCTCCCCTCTAATCGGCCTTTGTCTCGTTAGGAAACATGTGAACAAAAGCCTAAACTGTGCCCCGGTACCGACCGGGGAACAAAACACGCCCGGGAAGTCTTACTCTTCAATCGAAAGCAGTCCTTCCGAAAATTGCGATGTCGCATGCGTTCGGTCGTTTGCCGCGCCCGCAATGCGCGTGCTCTGCTCCCTTTTTTGTTCGGTCCGCTACTTTGCCAATTAACATAAAGTTGCTCACGAAATCTTTGGAGAAAAGAACAGTGGAACTTCATTTTCGTCTTCCATCCAGCCTCCGCTTTTTGCTGGACGGAACGGGGACGGAAAGTAGGTCAGCAGGGTGGGCCGAGCAGCACTGGTCGAAGAAGTTTGTCGTAAGTCGATTCATTAATAGGGGATGAATGTTGCTTTCATCTTGACGGTGGTTTCGGTCGACGCGTAGAGCAATCGCCCTGGCCACCAGACGGAAGCGAATGCCTAGATCCGGACTTGAGGATGAGTTGCTCGAGATGGCGTGGGCTGGCGGGGTCCTGCGCTGATCCATTCTCAGCCCGCTTGCAAGATGGCCGAGGATGTTGTTGTTCCGTTTTTACGACCCGTTCGCGGACATTTCCGTCGCATAATCTACCGGCACGCAAACGGCGCGCCGGACGGCCACTTTGCTGGTTCGTTGCGGACGCTTATCCAGCCGGTGGGGGGGGGGGGAGGGGGGAGGGAAACGAAGAAACCTGCAAAAAACAAAACTCTGCACACACACACACAGACACACTCCGGAGCTTTCTAGGCAGCGGACTAAAACAGTTTATAGCTAATTTATGGATCATCTTCTCTGATAAGAGGATTTATGGTCGGCGGCGATGGTGATAGGTGATAGGGTGCGGGATGGGGCGAGGATTTCTCCGGTGGTTTCCCTGTGCGGATCACCACAGGGCCCGGGAATGCCGGTTTTACGATTGCGGGAATGAGGGAGGGCCTAAAACAACGCACGAGTGTCTTCGTTTCTTCCTTCGGTACTTAGCGGGGCGTAATAAGGGAGATGGCCGAGGCGTCAAGAAGTCTTCAACAGATTGTCCAGGGACGTGTCCGTTTTGGAAAACGGACATAAACGAGCTTAAAGAGCAGCAATCTTTAAGATTACGAGAGTAAAGCTGACCTGAACGGCACAATGTTGATTAGGAACGTATTATTACGATAATATCTTTGTTCGAAAATGTTGAAATAAGGAAAGATATGTTTGGTAGGGTAAGAACAGTTCTCAAAAATGTTGTTTCATACTAGAATGCTCTTTCGTTATGATAGGAACGTAAGAACGTAGTTTTTGTCCTGGTAAAAATGTATCCTGTCCTATTCCTTAAACAAAGCATCCGAGATCCGAACCAGAACCAGAATAATATTCAGCTTGCTTAGCATGCAAAAGCGATTTGAAACGCTCGAAATATTATGTATGAAATGCAATCAAGACTTCCCACGAACGAATGGGGGAGCCTGTTCTTAACTAAAATCTCTTTCCGATTGTCTCCGGCATATTGTTTCGCTCGTTCACGTCCTCGGCTGATAAGCGATTGTGTGGAATATAATTTACGTCACCCACAAAGCCCAGGATATCCCTTCCTGTGTGCGAGCGTATCTCCGACGGATTGGACGTTCTTTGTCCCGCTCGAAAGGCCCAACGGTAATGTCGGTATCGCATTACGCGGGAAGGACTCCGCTCGAGTGGGAACATTTCTGGCCGGAGTCCTGCCGTCTGCCGGTGGTCAGTTCAGCTGTTGAAGCGCATCCCACGGGATGCTAAGGGGTAAAAATATTCAGGCAAACAAAAAATCTTACTGTCACTTTATTCCACTCCTCACTGTAACTCAAGCGTCACGGACAGTACAAGTTTGTCACATCATCGGTTTCGGAGAGACACAATTTTCCACCACCCAAAAGGTCAGCCGCCATTCCAGACAGGAGGAAAATTTGATATTTATCTCACCAGCGCTCAGCAGCGCCTGTAGGGGCGAAGGAATTCGATTTCGAGTGTCACACAACATAATCAAATCGGAGTATGACGATTATTAGATGTCAATCTGTGGCTTTTGCCTGGGCGCCCAGGCGGACATGCGTGTGTGTGCCTTCCGTGTTGCTCCATTTCCGTCCCGGGGGTGAATATTGATGTTCTGTGGCGAAAGGAAGGGTCGATTCATATTCCTGCAAACAAGTACCTCTTGATCAACCTGCGAGTCAACTCTCCGTAGAAAGGAGAAGAAAGACGCAGGCAGTACTTTGCCTATGCTGCTGGGCCGGAAACGCGAAACGGAATTCCGTGACGAAACCGGGTGCGAGAAAAAGAGAGAGAGAGAGAGAGTATGAGAGGCTGAAATGAATTCAATAGGAAATTTATGTTCAATTCTTCTCGCCCGCCGCACGGTACGGTAAATAAATATATTCGATTTTTTGTTGCATTCTTCGTTGTGTTCCACGGGCTTACGGGCGGTGCCGTTAAGATCCTTATCGAAGTGAAAGTGAGGAAATCATTTTCCCGTTCCACCACCTGAGCGGCGACGGCGGCATGAATGGAGGGCTTGATTTGCGGCCCCGGCAGCAGAAGGGATACGGCTCCTTTCTTTGTAAGCGACTCGAGCTCAAGTGTCTGTTTATTATTCACCCATCATCCGTCGCCGGAGCGCTCAGGCCGGAGAAGCGTGATCTTAATTTCCACTGGTGTGGCGCACTCATAATTTCCCACCCCACGGCGCGCAAGAACGGGCACGCGCGCGCGGCCCGTGGGCTGGAAATTTGATTATAAGTGTACGAGTCATTCGGTGTGTCACAGTTCGGGCGAAAAATGTGCGCTCCGTTTCGTGCACGCAGAATGCCATTATTATTATCGTCATTCGGTGGTTTGGTTGATAAATATTTATGGTCTAATAATGCAGTGATTTCCACTGGTGTGTTCGGATGTCCTTTTTTTTTTGCTCCACAGGGTGGTTTCGGGCCACGAATTTCGCGCCACACCACGCTAAATGAGGGTATATTGTTACGCTAGGTTTTTAAGCGGGGTGGGTTTTCCTTTTTCCACCCCGGCGGAAAACTCCGGCGAATACACGCACGCCAGCGGAGTTCCACCTCGGGTGGGTCGGCTCTTCAATTAGAATTTATTTTTCCACCGGTGACCGTAAAAAACCCCGGCGTGCCCCCCTCGTCACACACACATCTGGGGGGCCATGTGGAAAAATCGAAGCAGGAGCACGAACCGCGTAACGCGTAACGAGCAACAGATTCCGAATTCCTTCGGTGCAATTCGGAAGCGGGGCCAGAGAAATAAAATGGCACAGCACGATCCTGGCTAGGTTGGGTTTGGAATTGGGCTTTTTTTCCACACTATCTCTCTCTCTCTGTCTCTGTTGCAGGAAGGTTTGAATTTATGATAGGTCGGAATAAATTATCATTACGCGCGGGAAAGCTGGTTAGTGTCACCGTCACATGGTTTTACTTTTACCTCTGGCATGAGCATGAGGGAAAAGGAACCGCGAACGGAAGAGTGCGATTTTATTGACCGCCGGTTAATGGTTTATCGTTTCTGTGCAGAGAGCCTGTCGGCTTCCATTTTGATTTTCGAATGAATTTTAATTTGAATAATGTAGTTTTTAATTTTGATCATGATGGGAAGATACTGTAGCAGGCGTTGGAGAGGGTTCTCCAGAGAAATTGACAGGTCCACAGTTGGCAAAAAGAAACATCCGCTTCTACTCTATTTCACACACCTATAATAACCAAGTTAACGTACACTGTTAATGAGAACAATAAAACGAAAAATGAACATTGAAAGCGTATTACCAAGGTCATAAAGCAACGAGCCAGAAACCCTCCACGAGCGCATAAAACCTAATGGAAGGAATAGATTCGTTCGTTAATCCTTTCCGATCGTCTCCAGATCCGGTTCTTCACTGGTGCTGCTGGCTCGCGTTTCCATTATCGGACGGGGCGTTAATTTAGAATTATAATCATTTACTCAGTACATAAATTTACGTTACAACAACACTGGGCTGGAGCACGGAAAAATCTGGCAAATATCTGGTGAAGGGGTGGCGAAACACGCTCGGTGTTCGGTTTTTAAAATCTCATCCCACCGTTACTTTTCCAAGGGCGGAGTTCGGCGCTTGTTCAAATTAGAGTCGTTTTTTTGCTCCCTCTTCCAACAAGAACTCCATTCCAGTGGAGTTGAATGGCCACTCGCACCATTCAGCCGTGCTCCGGCCCGGGGAAGGAGCCAGAAACGATAGACTCATCCCGGGGAAGGTAATAAATTAACATCAAAGAAAAATCCCCTTTCCCGCGCGTGGGTCGTGATCGTCGAATTTGCTAGATGGTTCAAATTAGTCAAACAACTTTTCACTCGACGGCTGCAGGGATCCTCCAGCACGCAGCGATTCGAAGCAAATTTTCATCTAATTAAGATACACTCCGAAAACGGAGGACGGATCGCCCTGTTCGAAAGCAACCTGAGTTGATTAAGAAATCGGTCCACAAACTTCTGCCCCGCCTTGCAGAATCCTGTCCGCCGGTTCCGCGCGAAAAAAGGGATCATTTTAACGATTGGGAAAACAAATGGAAAATCATCACCACGCGGGCGCTCGCCAAAGCCGAGAGGTGAAAGATGAAACCAATAAACTCACACCTACCGCGTGCTTCCTAATGAGATGTGTTGTCTGTTCCGGGATCTCGAGAGAAAAAAAACATAGAACTCCAAATCCATCCCGTTTGAGTCAGTAATTTACGGCCGTAGCTTATTAATTTTGTAACGTGTTTCAGCTCGCGTCCTGCTCGGACATGGAGCCCAACCGACCAATCTCTGGAATGAGAGCCACGTGGAAGAAAATGCCTTCTTGAGCTTTTCACCACTCAACCTTTTGACTTTCCGCCGGATCCAGATTACGGGGATGAATCCTTGCAACGGGCGCTATACAAGCGGTCAAAGGCCGCACAACCCGGGAGGGTAGAAGTCGTAAATTAAAATTAATTAAAAGTATCCTTTCACGGCACCTGTTCCGTGCCTGTTTTTTTTTCACCCCGTTCACTTCCGGTGGCCGTCGTGCTCCAAAAAGAGAGAAACACCTCCGAATATCGCATTTTCTTGTTTTAACTTTTTCTCTGCATGAGATTTTGCCGGGGTTTCCTTGGGCCGTGTGCACGGTTTATGCTTCCCATTCCTTTTGTGGTCGTTCAATCACACCTGGCCGTTGCCGAAAAAGGGTTGCCCCCCGGTTGGGATGCCGGTTGGGTTCGGGATGTCCGGGAAGATCCGTTCACGATACCCGTGCCACACGAAGGATCGAGGGGTTTGCGCAAGACGCTACAAGGAACGGGGTTGGACATGGCAGGATTGGTAAAAGTTTCGGGCACTCGCTCACGGAAGTGAAGAAATGCGCCGCGTGGTTCGCTACAAATCACAACCACCCCTTCTGCTACGACTGGTGCGAGCTGGACTCTAATTGAAATAGATCCTCGTTCGGGGCAAATGGAGTTTCTTTAGTTTGTTCCCGCACGGCGCAAAGTGCAAAATAAAACACAAAACCCCGACCGGAGCAGTTAGGTTAGGTAGAAGATGGTCCGATGGTCCCCTGATCCAGTGAGCTCCCAGGGAGGTGGATCTTAGTTTGATGAGTTGAAAAATTAAATTTATGGGAAAAATAAAACTTCCTCCGGTGTCCGAAGTTTCCAAGATCGGACGTAATTTCCGCAGTACCAGCGCCGCTGCACCTTGCGGTCTGGGGTCCCGTCTGTCTCCCAGGAGTTGCACAGTTGCACACTTGTTTTCATCCGGTCAGAAATCGAACAATCAGCGTCGGGAGTCAGATAACTTTGCTTTCAGCCCGTGCCCGATGCCAGGGCGTTCCGGGTGCAGAAATTTATGTCATCATCAAGTTGAGTGAGGTTTCCCTGCTCCTGTTTTCGTAGTATTCCTCTCGTCCTGCGCGCTTGGCATCGTTATACCGTCGTCGTCGGCCACACTAATCGAGTTGAGTTTTAATGGAGAAAATCGAACCTCGTGCTGACCCAGTTGCGCGTGGGCGAGAGAACTTCTTCAAGAGGCCGCTTAATAGCGTTTTGTGCGGTCGGAAATAAGGAAACGCTCGGGATGGCGTTTTGCGTTTCGTTATCTTCCGGTCGGACCCGCAAAACCTCGTGGGGTAATCGAATTATTTCTCCCGGGACAATGGCCCGGTAGTAGTTGCATTGCGCAACGGGAGAAATGTTTTAATGAACTCCAGATGACTTCAGAGGCAGGGCAGGGCAGGGAAGGTTGGAAGGAAATTGGATCTTAAGTTTGGTGTAGTTTCTTTTTCTCTTAATTTTCCTAGCATCCCACGCTTCGTGAGGAAAACTGTGTCCATGAGTTTTAAATCAATTATTTTCTGTTCGTATTCAGGATTGTAGTGTTGGGCTTCGCTTCGCCATATTCATAGCGCTGGTTTGTCATGGAATTTTGCACATTTCGCATTCATTGCGATGTTAAATGCTTTTTTTTGTGGTAAAAATCGAGTTGTTTTTGTTACATTTGAGCGATAAGAATGTAGCACACATAGCACTGCAACTACCACGCTGACTTTTGCTCACGGCTGCCCAACAGCCAGGGTTATGGAAAAGTTTGCCAGCGAGCTCAAAAGAAACGCTTATCATGCACGCCATGTACTCCAGCGCACGCCAGACGGCAGAAGTTATTTGCAAAATACTTCAGTAAGTCGTGAAGGACGCGTCGCTTCCACCGAGCAAGTGTGGCGCAATTCGATTTAGCAAAAAAAAAAGGAACATAAAAACACTGTTCCACCGAGATCGTCTCGGGAAAAAGGTGCTAAACGCGAAGTCATTCCAGGATTGAACGCCAGCGGCAAGGATGACGACGGTGCGCACCGACCGTCGGCTCCGTTTACGAAGTTATTTTTATAACATTATTTCAGCTACGGGCTAAAAGTGCAACTCAGTCCTTCACGTGCCAGTACCGGTGACTTGAGATTACCGGGCAGGAATGAGAACGCTCTCATTCGTAACTATGGCAACCTGGGGCAGGCTTCACTTTGATATCCACGCTTTCAGCACGTTCCGCCCCGCCTTCTGCGCGTTGGTTGTGTTTCCGGTGACATAAAAAGTTCATTCCAACGCAACTGTTCATCTGAAATAAGCCGGCTGGCGGGTAGTTTGGCTCCCCTTTTGCTTCCTAGTCGCCACGTCCTAGTCTCGCCCGGGTTTGGGCTCCTTTGACGTCAAAAACACTACAAACGCCCGCGCGAAGCAGGTTGTTTGTTGCCACTGTTATCCCAGTCGTGGTGTGTTGTCCAAAAATGTCCAAAATGCCCGACAGAATGGTGACTTCCGGTGCCGGAGAGGTACGCGGGGTGGCTGTGGAAGTTTGTGGTTGGCCGATTGTTGGTGAATAATTTTTGCCCGGAACAAATTGCTTTCACTGTTATGGTGCAGCCCGGTGTGGGGCATTCGTCAAACTAATGGCTTTATTTTTCCATTTCCGGAACCCAGCGGCGACATATGGCGGCTGATTTTGCTCGGGATTATTACTATTTGGCTGCTAAATAAAGTGTCAACGGCAGCAGGATCCTGCGAACCGCGTGGTCGGGGTTCGGAGTTGTGTGTCTCCGGTATCCAATCATCTCGGGCATATCTGGCGAGATTCTTGCTAGTGGATTCATGTTGTGGATCAATTTCGCCCCGCAACGATCATGCGTGCCGAACGTCCATCAGGCGGCGAGATGGACTCTTGAAATCGAGAATACTTCCTAGTGTCGGACGGAATTGCTGACCACAAAACAATGGGCGATATATTCCTCGTTTAGTGGTAATGTGCTTCCGATAACAGTAATGGTCGACAGATGACGCCGACAGACGATACTCTCGAGTGTCGAAACCACTCCTGCCGTGCTTTTTTTCTCTCTCTTTCTGCTGCGTTGTTTTGGTAAAAGATTCACCAGCGTGGTGTTGCTGAAGTTAATTCGAAAAAGCTGACAGCCGGATCGCCTCCCCGCCGCCCCAACCCTTATGCTTATGACATTAGGAGCCACAGATGGACCGTACCGGGGGGCAGTTTTTGTGTTCTTCTCATTCGAGCCGTTCGGGGAAACTATTGGAGACTGCACGTGTGCTGAAGGAGATAATACGTTTCCTTTTAGGTGGACAACATTGGCTAGCTACGACGGAGGACAAAGTTGCCCGAAGAATTGAGCCTAGAGCGAGGGTCCAGGGTTTGGTCAAAGTAATTTGCGGACTTCCTTCAGGTCACACAATGCCGAAACGCAGCTGAAACGTTGAAGTGTGAAATGTAATTTCGCTTCCGGCCGTTCTGGAGCGTTCGGGGGGGACGTGTCAAGAATGTGCGCGTTTAGGAAGACGTTTCCGTGCGGTTTGTTCAACGTTCTGGCGTATTTTTTTTTTGTGCGTTCGTCGCCGCCGTATACGACGAGTAGTACATTGAATTAAATTACTCTATTATGGGCTGATTCGATAAAAGCATCTGAAGGAAGTTTTGTACGCTCGCTAGTCCGTGATTGGACTCGGGCTCGGCCAGGGTTCTTGCGAAGGGAAGGGACGCGTTTTTTGTTGGCACCAACCCCCGTAGGTGATGAAGATGATGAGCATAATTTCGATCGTGTCGAACGGTGGCGTCTAAGTGAAGTGGACGACATTGATATGATGTGATGGTGGTTTCCATGGGCCGATTTTTTTTTTGTTGTTGTCGCCGTCGGCTTCATCCGTATGTCTGCCCACCCAGGATGACTCTAACAATGTTACATTCGAAGTATCACTCACGTGCGGGAATAGGAATTGACTCAAGTAGATTATGCCATCGCCGGAGGCATCCGTGTGTCCTAAGAATTGGGCAAGGTGGATCTTGGGGTGGATGGTTAAGGATTCGTTATGCGTGCCACGGGAACAGCGGTGGTTCATTAGGGCGCATTAAAGAGGTAGTTGAAGGAAAGACGAACGCTGTAGAGGAGAATATGATGCCCAAGGCAAGCAAATACTATGCCTTCATCAAGGGGAAGAAAATGTTTTTATGGGCGACATCGAAGGATTTATACTAAGATTTTAAATTAAATTAGACTTAATTAGCTTATTTTAGCGCTCAGAACTGCATGCTGAATGATTTAATGATATGTTTCAATGAGCTTAAGTTGACTAAGAAAGAACGATAGAAATATAATGAAAATACTGAAAACCATACCAAACTGACAGTCATTTCCACAAACACCACGTTGCATACCTTTAGGCGCGTAGCGAAGGGTTCGCGTGCCGTGGAGTTTGAGCGCACATTCTTCGACCAAACACTGCAACCCCGTCCCGGGGAGATAAATTTCGGTACCATTTCTTGCATTACATCTCACATAAGCATAATTTATACATGCGCTGTCATCCGCCGCCGAAAACAAAGACGCGCGTCGTCATCAAATTAACTGCAGCTCGCTCGCTTGTGGATTATAAATTTAAATAAACTTTTCTCCATCACGGTCGCTGGGCGCTCGAAAGAAAACAACGTCCCCGGAGTGCCGGCACTATCGCGACACCGCCAGGCAATTCGTTCGGCAATCCGGCATCGCCGCTTTCCATTTCGACGGCGTTGTTCTCGTGCGGTGAACCCCTCTTACGCGCCCCATCTTATGTGTACGGCAGTTATGAAAGTTGTAAAGTGAAGTTTTCCATTGTGCCTGGACAACACCGCCCGCCGGGAAGGCATGCGGCGCAGGACACAGGATTCCAATTTCGCACTGTACGGCACCTCCACCAGACAGTGTCGACCGTTCCCCGGAGGAAGCCGTCTGCGCCGACGGGGGCAGCGTTGATGACACAACACAAGCGAGTCGTGGCCCGACGCAAGATTTACGGCAGCAGGGGAGAGCGTAAATAAAATTGAAACCTCACGTTCGCGTGGAGCAGCAAGAGCAGCAGGAGCAGCAAAAAATCCACTTTAGAGAAATTGCGCAAAATATTCTAAATGTTTGATCCACATGCGGCGGCTGTGGCTAGTGGTGACAAGGACGAGACGTAAAGAAACGGCCGTAAAACGCTTCGTAGCAGTGCGCAAGAGAATCTCGGAATAAAAAAGAACCCCGAAGAGTGGGACATAGTTGCAGACATTGGCATTGGTCACGCGGCATTCGAGTCGGTGTCGGTTTCCTCGGGGGGATTTGGGGCCATGCCACACGGGAAGATGCACCCATGCGTCGGTTCCGAAGTTCGCCACCCAATCGAACGGTACGATCGATTTCAGCTCCGAATAGAGATGTTCCCGCCGAAATGCGAAATGAAATCATAACGTGTGGAAAATTGTAATGCATTTCGCGGGATAATATATGTACGCACACTGGGACGGAATTTAATCGTCCGCCGTCGTTCGCGAGAGGGGCCTTTTTTCTGTGCTCTCTTCAATTTTGCCTCTCCACGGCAAACGCCGGGTCGAACGCAGCGACCGTGCCGAAGACGAAGGATCGACAACAGACAACACAGCGAAACCGGGCACGATCGGAATGCTCATTAGAAGCCGCGGCGACGGCGATCCCGCGAATCTTGTATTCCGCGCGGACGCGGACCGCGTGCGGATCGGGCGCGCTTAATGAATGTAAGTGGTAAATTATGGCCATTTTAATGTCATATTAACGAACAAAAATTTAAATCATCCCATTGGTGGTACCCGCGGGGGTATTATCGTTATTATTGCACGCGCACCGCAACGACTTCCAATACGCGCGCGAAGAAGGCTCGGTGGCTTGTCAAGTGTCGCCTGAATAGAAACCGGGTGAGCTGATGAAGAGATTCACGAGGAATTTTATTCACACGCTGTTGTTGGTGAAATTGGGACATCTGTTAGGGGCAACATTTTCCCGATGGATTCTTTTGGAATTTTCCAATCGACTTATGTCTGCATGTTCTCCGTGAAGCAAATTATGCCTTCTGCCAATGATCAAAGACCTGTGTCTTGGTAGCGTATGCATATCAACCAATGCGGTGTTCCCTATCGATAATTACGCTCGCCTAGCCAAACATCACATCCACATTCTTCCGTCCCATTCTGTTGCGAACGACGTCCAGGTTCGCATGTACCTGGCTGCCTCAAACTGGCGGGGAGATATATTGTTCACCTTTTAATTTACATTCCGCGACAAATTCCAAGCCGTATGCGAGCGGCTCGTGAAGATCCCCAGTTGGAAGCCGAAGGAGCTCTCTACTGCGCTTGGGAGAGCACATCCCCAACCCAGCGTCCAGAGATTGGCCTGACTTCTCTGGCCTGTGGCCCGTGCAACTTGCAACCGTGGTGGCGGTAAATGAGAAGATAATTTAATGAGCATCAATTCTGCTCGGTCTGTCATTAAAATAGTTATGAGTGGTGACGGCTTCTCGAACGACGACGACGGCGAGGACAACGACGAACCAATTAGGATGAGCGCTTCCAAAAACACCAGCGCGAACGATTGTACGGATCATTTTCAGGCGCACGAAAGTGTTGAGAGATGAAAATGCGCTTCCATGGAATAAAGGGGGGGCTTCTCTGAAGATGGCTCAAACTAAACACACACACACACACACACACACACATACAAAATACGGTGTGTTGACACGGTGCGATGCATTCTATTCCGAATCCCGAATGCATTGTGCGCAGAAAAACAGCGCTACCGCACCGACCAGAAGGCAAAGAAGAGGCAAAGGTTTAAACATGAATGCCGACACTTAATAAATTCACGCGTCCGGAATGTCGCGTTCGTTAGCAGTGTCGCGGTTTTTTTTTTTTGCTGTCGTTGTCGTTGTCGCTTTTTGGTAGCCACTAGGGCTGCTTCTTGGGACGCGGCACCAAAACCCAAGACGCGCGTGGATTTGTGAATCGGGATTTCACGATACGGTCCATTTCGGTCCGAGCTCGGTTTGGGATTATGTTGCACAGAGCACGATGTGCGATTTGAGGTTAGTTTTTTTGTTTTGACAAAAGAACGCACCGGCACTGGTACGCAGAATTTCGCAACCGCAATATTAACCCCACCCGCCTGCGTTCGAAAAACATGACGCTAATGAAGTGCTTCTGGCTCAAGTGGAGCGCATCCGGAATTTTCCACTCTTGCGGGGCGAGTTTTCGTCACCACAAGGCGTCCCACTAGGAGAATCGCGCGGGTGCGCGTTTTTACTTCGCGCTCGGTTTATTTGTTTCTCGTAAAAACGAGATTAGCTACGGGTTTCGTCGTTGAGACACGTATTTTTATATTCCTGTGAATTTTGAGCGATTTCTATTCTAAGACCAAAGCGTTCCCAAAAAACACATGATGTGATTCGTTCAACGCCTCGGCTTTTAGCGCAAACGAATAGTCAATCAACGTTTGAAGCGTGCGAATCCTTTGGACGGCCGACATAATCCCGGGTGAGAAGGATCACAGCGGTTGGATGCTTTTTTTGGGGTTATTACTTCGTGGAATAACATTTGTTTGACGTTGGGACTTGCGTCCATGGTTTTGGAGGAATTTGGCATTTTTCAGATAGCTGAGCGCGGGTTGAGGCATATTTTTGCATGAAATGTTGACACTTGGCCCGGGTTGACAAATCCGAACCGACACGTATGCTCCGAGCGGTAGACGCAGCTGTCAGACAACGTGGACACGGGACGACACGGATGGATTTGTCGTGATTGAAGCGGATGAAGCTCAACACATTGGGCTGCAATTCGATGAAATTTGCAATTGTGGAACATCATGCCGAGTTCAGGAACCGAAATATAGTGAATAATATAAAAGTCATAAAAGGAACCTTCACAAACTGCAGTACTAGGAGATGCTGCCTTCAAGTCGCAAACCAGCATGGCCAGAACCTTATCAAGATCGTTCGAACGGGTTCCCTTTTTTCAATAAGCATCACGTTAGTGCTCTAAGTACGTCCATAATCCGGTGTAGATGATGCGCATTATGTTCCTCTTATTACCGTCTACTTCATTTCAGACCACTATATAGGGGAACCGATTTAGAGACAACCGCAAAGTACCCAGGTAATTGAGATCATTTAACAAAAAACCTTATACCCTACACTCATCGTTGCAATCATTTCAATCAGCCACTGATCTATTCTGCTTAGGGCCTTCCGTGCCTTTCCTTGCGTGCAGCCTCAGAATCCCAGACAACTCCCGTGCTGGCGGTCGCAGTACGCACGCAAACGGAACGAGCAATAAAAAAAACCCTGCGACGATGCCGTCTGCGACTATAAACGGCTGCGGCCGGGGGAATGGATGGGCTGAGCGTATTTTCTTCACGGTTAATGGATCGATCTGATCACTCGCATCGGGCGGTACGGGCGCTGCAAGCTCCGTTGATTATTTATGTTTCGGTAGCTAAAATCGACGGACCATCCACGGGTACGGCTAGACACGGTGAGTAAATAAAGCAACGCAGCTCGCGATAAGAACCGATCTCCGGAGAGGGGGAGAAGGTAAAGATCTTGGGCGCGATCTTCGGCGCGGCCTGTTGATTTCTGCTCCATAAATCAACTCCAATCAGCTCCCGCTCGCCCGCGGATCAGGCCGATCCAGGGCTTCCTCACAATCATCGTCAGCATCAGCACCATCGCGTCAGCGGTCGTTCGCAAGCGATAAGATGCAACCGAAAAACCGCAATTGAGTTAGACCGCGAAGAGAAATTCGTTCGATTGGAACGGGTCTTTAAATTCTTGCCGCTTGGCGGAGCGAATTAAACTCCTCTTTGCGTGCGCGTGGAGGTTGGAGCCGGTGGAATCGAACGCAGCGACACAGTATCGTATACAGAGAATGAACGCGCGAGAAGAGGAACGAAAAGAACACAAAAACAAACAGAACAGAATCAATAACAGTAAAATACCTACAAGCTAATAAAACAACGGCTGAAACAACCCACCAACAGAAGAGAGAGAGAGAGAGAGAGAGAGAGAGAGAAAAAAACAACACAAGCAAACCTCAAGTAGCATAAGAAAATGAACATATGATGCTAATAAAACCAGCGAATCAAATCAAATCAAGAGCGAACGCGGGTGCGCTGCGGTGAAGCTGCGGCCGTAGAACAATTCGCTTCCGTTCGCCTCTCGAGCTGTGCGAAAAATTGTGTAAAACCCCCGGAACGACGGGGTGAGCTGGGCGTAATAGTTATGTATTAAATTAAACAACGAACGCAAAAGGGAGGAGTAGAGAGAAACCAGAACAAAAAGAAGAAAAAAAACGGCCCGAATCAAAAGAACATAAAGTCGGGTTGAATTGCTTCCATGCAATATTCCACGCCGTTATTGATCGGTAGCAAACAAAAAAAAAGAACACAAAGAAAACTTAAACTCCAAGTAGAAAAAAAACGAACATTATGCTCGGAATAATTTATGCGAAAACCCATAACTCGCGGTACTTAACGCGGCTCGGGTGAGCGCCGAAGAGGATAAGCGTAGAAAAAATAATACAACATTCATTGCAAAACAACCAAACCCACCGGGAAGGGAACGATCGTACCGGCTCGACGATAGGAAAGAAATGAGCATAAAATACCGAGTGGAAGCGGAGAAGAATAAAAAAAAATCAAACTCACAAGCAAACAAATGCAAAATTGAAGAGGTGGAGCAAAAAATGGGAAAATGGTTCCGGGTGAAAAGCCAGCTACAATCAGCATCAAAGCGGGCGGTCTACTCTTCTAAGCTCCGGATCGGCGGAGGACGATGTTTAGGATTTTCATCGGTATTGGGCACTAGCACGGTACGTCGTTCCAGGTCCCGTGCAGATGAAGGTGGTGACAATAGGGAGAAAATAATAGCGATAAACTACCTACAATTAGAGGGTGCTTTCTATTGACAATCATAGAGCCGTTGTAATGTTCTATTTATGGAAGGTGATGCAATTTTAGACGAAGTACCTTTTAAGGACGAAAGATTTCTATTGAATCTCAAAATACCTTCTATTTCAAGCAACGTTTCAGGACAGACTAACCAAGCTATCGATTTCTAAAAAAACACTCTTTAAAATCAAAGCCTACTGCGTTTTCAAAAAGAGTCAAACCATATCTTCTTTTTAAAAGAATTTTATTGAAATTCATTCATATTCTCTATGGAATGAAAGCATTGGTTTATCAAACCACAACCATCCGAATAATTTATTCTAATTGCATCAAAAACGAACTGTAGTGAAAATTAGGTAAAAACTAAATACCTACTCCAAACACTGCATGGCGGATTGATTACTGGAATCTATTTCGCCCAACAGAAGCATGTTTGGCTGTGCATTCCACGCCCGTTTCCACTGGAAACGCAAATCGCCGGGCAAGCGAACGTTTTAAATAATTCACTCGACCGCGAGCATTTGCAGCCCGTTTGCGATGGCCGCTGAAGCATGTGGACCAGCTGGAATTTCGGTGACCGGGAAACAATCAAAACATGGTTAATTTTATTGTCCTCATCGTCGTGGGTCCCGTGCTTTGCGTTCGGGCGACCACGCCGCGTTCGCTCATAAATTAGCGTTCGAATTGATTTTGCTGCAAACCAAACCCGAGCTATGGGCAAACTCGAGCTGCCCGCGTTACAGACACACACGCAAACACGCGTGTGGATGGTGCACAATTTGGTGCATTTTCCGGTTGATGGCTAAAACGCGACGCGTTTGATGTTTGGACGCGCACCCGGATGGGTCGATGGGTTTCCAAATTGATATTATTCCCGTGCGGAAAGCACACCGATTGGCAAACACATTGAGTGTGTGCATGTGTGACTTGGGAAGTCTGGCCATGCCACGATAGGGAGCGCTGGCTTCCGGTTAGTGTTGGTTAGCCAGTGAAGCTTTGAAAATTTCGTAATTTCACCGAGCGCGGTCGTGTATGTTTCCGACGCCAGAGTGGTCAGCGCATCGAGGTGGGACGCCCGGTTTCGCTATCTACCGTGTGGCATCTGCGGCGTGCCGAGCGTAGGTGACAAAGTGATGGATGATGAACAATCTCCCGGCAGCTTATGCCGGCATTAAACCGCACTCATCATAATTTCCAGCCAGCGAATAAATCATAACGACGGGACGAGGGCGAGACGCGCCCCGGCTCCGGAACACGAACACAAATCAAGCGTACCGAAAGCGAAGGATAGACTCTCTCGAAGATGCCGGCACGGGCGGAAGAAAGCCGCGCAAGATTCATTGGCGGGTAGGCAGATGAGATGAACTTTGCGATGTGAATTGAGGCAGTTGAGCGTTGGCCGCACGGTGGGATCGAAGGGAGCACGTAATGGCCAAATTGTGAGGTTATGTGGGGTATGGTTGGTTAAATCTGCGTTTAAAAACGCTTCATTTGGTTTTCTCTCCCCATAAGTGAGGTTATAATGAATTTCCAAAAATTGACAAGACAAGACAAGCAACTAGGAATTCGTGTGACTTAACAGCAATATAAGGCATTCTAAAGAACTTGGTTAACTTGGTTGTTACTCTTACATTCTGCCACCCAACTCTCTGCGATGAAAACGTACACCCAAATACATCACTCCCGAACACCATCTGCCATGTCGTTTTAATCCACCCATCACCACCAGTGTGTGTGTGTGTGGATGATTGCGGGCAAGATCTTCCACTACTTATCGCGACACAAAACCTTGACGGGTCGCTCGCGGCTTGAGGTCCGCGGTCCGCCCAACAAAACCGCAAACGGCGAATCGAACTCGCATGGGACGTGCATGGATGCATCCTGCATCCCGGCCCGGCCGCACAGTGAAGAATGGGCCCGGTCGCAAGAATGACTGTCGCTCTAAACTGGTGCTAAGAGTCACCGGCAATTTCACAGCTGCGTGCGAAAATATATCTTCCTCACTTTACGAATGTTGACACCGACCGACCGGCGGGCGTTAATGCTTGGCTGCCAATTCGCAGCGTTCGTCGCGCGTCCCCGGCCCATTCGGGTTCGAAGCGATCGGTTTCGGTTGCTCCGACGGTACGGTGCCGGTTTGAAGGAAGTTGAAGACCGGGCGCATATGCAGAACCCTCCATGGAAGCGCGCGCTAATAAATGTCTCCGGCGCGCTGGAAGGTAGTCCTTTTTAATGAGAGTGAGCGGCGACGCCGTGTTCTTCTTAATTCGGTCCCGCGCCGCGTCTCCGGCGGCGCGTGGTGTGCGCGAGCGTTGAGAAATGGTCCACCGAGGCGACGACAAATCATATCACACGAGGCATTCGCACGGCCTTCTACTGGATCTGTGAGGAAGCGAAATTTCGCCTCCCCACGCGCTCGCCGTTTGACGGATGACGGCTGCTTTTCACATGTTTGTCATATTTCACCGCTACCACAGCGTGACGAACGGTTGGGTGGTGTTTCTTTTTCGCTTGCTTGCATGCTCCTCAGCCTGGTCGCTTCGGCAAGTAAAGGTCAATGAGCATTGCGCTCATTTGCGTCACTCCGCGCTCGTCCATTCCAGCCAACATAAAATCGGTTCAGAGTTTTCCTTTTTGGAGACAGCCAACATGGTGCTACATCTCCGCGCACTAGCGTCAGCGACAGCATTAAGATAATTTATTCGGGTGCAGCAATTAGACAGCGTTCGTGTAAATGTCATAAATGGTTTTATTACCGCGGCAAGGCCCTCCCCACGAGCCCGGGAGCATGCTTTGCTGTGCGATTTCTTGTGCAGTCTAGATGCAGTCGGTGTCGTTGCGCATGATGCGGCGTACGAGCTCGCCGTGCAGATTTATTTGCACGCCTATTTATAGAACCGTTTAATGCGTGCGCTGAAAGGCGTGTAGGAAAGGTTAAAACAGAGCGAGCCGCGTTCGGCAACGAGACTGTTGCTTTACATTCATTCATTCATTCACTATCGTTTTCTTATTATTGTTTTCTTATTATTAACTTATTATTGACTCTACGGTAATGTTAGGAGTGTGCAACTTGAGCGTTTTTAGTGTAAATTTCATGCTTACGTGTGAAAAATTGTTGATTTATTCTTGGTTAGGAATTATTCTATAATTTTTCGCTATTTCTCAGAGATCCTCTCAATCCTCATCGGTATAAGGACGGCTCTTTGGTCACTGCATAATTCACAAGTCAGTTTTGCAGCATCATCGAACGTTCAGAACAATTGGCAGAACAATCTCCACTAGGTCTAGGCCTACGCTTTTGGCTTTCTTAAACTAAATTCTACAACAGCTTGGACGTTTAGCTCTGGGTACGGAACAACGGTTTCGTTGAGATTCGAACCCAAAACCAATGGTGTATAAGACCTTGCACTAGCGCACCAGACCATAAGACCGCCCTAATCCTCATAGACAGATAGTGAAGAAGGAAACCCAGTGATGGTGCTCGTATATGCCAATTTTGCCAGAATAAGCAACGGTTCAATAATCCTGTGGCTTATTTATACTCCCAACAAAACTGTTCAGTTTAAAAATAGTTTCAACAATTGATGCAGTTTGTTATTCACCTACAGCAATTGTAATAACTCAACCACTCTCTCTTGTATGAGAGTCACACAAAGAATTTCACTGCTTCGTGGCAAAGTTTGAACGTACTCCGGCAAACAAATGCATGCTGCGAATGGAGTCAATATTTCATGCAGTCCGAAAATTATGCTCACTCATTACCACACAATAGCTTCCCGGCCATCCCGCGATCCCGCTCCGGGAGGACTATTTTGCGGACAACCAAACAATGTGACCGAATGAACACGATGAGCCGTTTCGCTGCCGTTTGCAAAAGCACACACACACACACACGCACGGGTTCCTGCACCTGTTTGTACATTTGAGCGGTTATTGCAGCAAAGATTCGTTTGCAAATGCTCCCCCCGCCCAATGGCGGAATGGATTCCACATTGTTTCAGTGGCTCGCGTGGATCCTCGGTTGGGTTGGGAAAAGTTCGTCGTTCAAATTTATTCGTTATTAATAACAAATTAATGTTGGCGTGAATATTTTATGCTGCGGTACACCGGAAAGTACGTTCCCGAGAGGAGGAGGAGTAGGAGCAAGAAAAAAAGCACGGCACTACTCCTGCGAATGGATGCCGGTGCCGGTTTATAGCACAATGTTGCACAGAATTATGAGCGAATTTCGAGGAAATATAATTACCTCACATTACACATCGGGCTGTATTTTAATTGTGAAGAATGTTTCGCCAAACGGGACGCATCTTCCCGCGGTGTCCTTGTTCCCGCCTGTGTCCTGTGATGGAGAAATATGAAAATAACCCCGGAACCGCACGCACACGCACGTCAACCTGTGGTCGCGTTTCGGCTCGGTGGTCGATATAAAAATTGGGCGCCTCGCTAATTACACCGGTTCGATTGGCCATAAAAGGGTAATAAAAACACAGCGGTGTACACGTACTTCACACACACACACACACACACACATACACACTGATTTGCTGCATTCATTGAATCGTGCACGTTTCTTTCAATTATCTCGGTGCGCGATGAATTTCGATGTTTCACATCGCTTCGCTTCCGATGCAACTGGCCG
>KB672799.1:0-24532 GCA_000349145.1 Anopheles dirus | reverse complement strand
GAAGCGCAGCTTATCTCGCTTGATGCTTGTTCCGAATGGCTTGTCGCACCGCTTTTTAGGGGGTGGGAGCTCGTCCCCCGGGGAGATCTGGCGTATCAGATCAGTAGTGAACGAGAGGCGAGAGAGAGAGAGAGAGAGAGAGAGAGCGAACGGGGCGCCAATAAAACTTAGATAAATTTTTATGGTGCCTCCAAATTTATTGATTTGGGGAAACAACATGTCAGTCCGTAAAAGATTATGACTTCACTGGAAATTTATATCAATTAAGCCGGTGTTTGCCCGGAGACCTCATGCTGGCCGTGCAGGTCAGGCGCGGAGGTAGCCTCCCCATCTTATCGTCCTGGAATCTGTCTTTCGTCAAATTAACGAAATGCTAAAGAATGCGTTTGATTCTGGGCTTCGACTGCTTCTGGATTGACCTGACCGGTGCGCTGGAAGCTCGCATAGAACTGTGACGGTACTTTTTGGCAAATGGGTAACATCACACACACACAGACACTCTCACACACTGTGCGCATGCAAAGGAAGCCTCGGGAAGAGGGAAGCCGAACGTCAATTAGGTCGTCCCGTCCGGAGCTCACCTCGGGAGCTGCGCGTCCCGAAGATTCTGCATAATCAACGCCCCGATCAGACCGATGAAACGGCTGTAAAGCCTTCGGAGACGTGTCTTGACGTGTCATATTTTTGCTCCCCACTCCCCACTGCCGATTGGAACTGCCGTCCGTGACAGTCCGCATTGGCAGATATTATCGTAAACTACCCACCCGAACCCCCCGGGGGCAGACCAAGTCCACACCGGTGGGTCCGCGTCAGCCGCGCGCGCTCGGCTGCTGGGCCGGTGGTCATTATAAACTTTGGAGACAAATTTTTAAACCATCGCTCACCGCGCACCCGGTCCTGGGAAAGGGTCATTTCGCGATTCGGTGGGCCCGGCCCGGCCCGGCTGATCGTGTAAATTGCGCCCAAACGGCTGTGAACTGCTGCTGCTTAGGCAGAGCGCACTGTGAATGGGTTCCGATGGTGCGTTTAAATTGGTCAGTTTTCATTCAGCGAGGTGGGTTGAGAAGAAGGCGCATCAAACACGCACTCACCGAACAGAAACAAAACAAAGAAAAAAGAAAGGCCATTCGGACGTTTCGGCGCAGTGACGCGACAGGTTGTGATTCCTCTGTACCCTGAAGAGGGGGAACACCGTGCGATGCGATCGGAGTGCGGGATAAACGAGCTAATGAATTGAATGTGATGAAATCAGATAAGCGTGACTGGGCGCTCAGCTCCGATAGCTCCTTCGAGTAAAGTCAGGAAGTTGTCAGGGAGCCGCGACGTCGCGATAGTAGTCTTCGCCACCGATCCTTCTGATGGGACGCGGAGCGCAGAGATCACGAACCAGTCGGTTGTAATGTTCGGTAGTTTACGTCGATCCATCCCCGAACGGCGCTCCGAAATCGCCGACGGCAGCAGCAGCCATACGCACTCCACAGAAACCAGAGCGTTCCCGGGTGCTGTAAAACAGGATACCATTAAATTATACTGCCGATCGGTGGACCGGATAATGGGTGGAGAGTGGATGCTGATGGTGGTGGTGGTGGGATTTGGGTAAGACTGTGGTGAGTGGTGACTTAAGGGTGTGGGAATCGTACGCGCAAGGAGTCGGTACAGGAGCATCAGATGACTAGTGCGAAACGCCAGCAATTAGAACATTTTACTGTCAGTTGATATGGGATATTCCTTTGATTTCCTTTGAATCTACTATAGACTTGAGATATTCTTGAACTGTTGACATGTTGCTCATTGTTTGTGAGGTTTTATTTTCAAGTCAATGTTTGGAATGCTACTATTACGTAATTCGATGTTCTTGGATATTCTCATAAATTCAATTTTCAAGTTCAATTTCACATACTCTTAGGATATTTGATTGAATATCGTGTTATATTTTAATATATTCTTCTAGATCGGAAGTTTTCAGTATCAGAAATTCAGATCTGAAAGTTATGAATTGAATAGTGTTACAAGTGTAGTGTATCAACCAATAGGATGTTATCAGCGTCAACATTATTTCTGTACGGAGTTTTCTGACTTTTCGACCTGATATCTACACGAACGTCATTCTAATCCTCTGTAGGTTATATCCATACTTATACATTATTATTTTACAAAAAATATTGCAATTTAATCAATTCTAAATATTGAAGTATTGAAATATGATAAGTTTCTCAACAATATTTGTTGAAATATTCGGTGGAAATGCATTTTAAGATTTTTATTTAGATTGATAACGAGTTTAACAACTCAGAATCAATTGGAACGTTCATGAAAGTATTTATTACTGCCAAAAATCGCTCAAGAACAAGTTAAAACTGTCTGCTGTGCTTTCGACTTGTCAGGTAGAACATTTAATTTTTTCCCCCGTTTTTTATGTCCTCACAGCTCCAAATTGCGTTCAAATTTGTATTATGGTTGTACCCGGTCAGATCATAAAAATGTCGGTAACATGAGCTGTCGGATAAATCGCGCAGCTTATCTTTGCCTCCGCATCAGCGTACGGAGCCGTTTGCATTGCTACTGATAAAAGCCGTCGCACTCCACGAAGTCGCAAAACCCCGCACCGTGAAGCATTTCTGCGCGCTATAAAGCAATCAAGCAACAACTCCATTCGGGTGCGTTTTACTGCTTTACGATGCGCCCGGGCTCAACCCCGACACATGCATGCTAATCTCTGCCCCGTGCGTCGGCCGACTATCCGCGCGGAGTCGTCGCTCGTACTAGTGGCGATTAATTAAATGAGAGCTCCGCTGACGGTGTTGTCGTGGGCGTTCGTCCCTCCATAATGAGGTGCACCGGACTACCGTTTGCGGGCGGGTGAGGTGGGTGGGTGGTACAAATTGGCACCCCACACACACACACACACACATGCGTACGTCCGCGTCATGAACTTTGGCGAGGTGAGCATCGCAGCCCAACCGAACCGTTTTATCTCGGCCAGCCCCGGGGAGTCCGCGCGCCCTTTTTTGGGAAGGAAAGTTTAACGCCACGCGGCGTCCGGCAGTGTGCGCTGCGCGAAAAGGCCACACGGTCGCGCGCGGCACGGGCAATCGGGCGCAGATCGAAACGCAAAACAAGTGTTTATTACAAATCACTCTTTGAATACATTAATATTTATAAAGCGAGACCACCAGACCGCTGCGGGCGCAGGTGCGTCCCGGGTCGCCGGCAGAATCCGCGCGAGATCCGGCGTATGGTGAGAACGGCTTTTTGTGTGTGGTTGTGTGTTTCGCAGCGACCCCCCCGTCCGTTGCATTGGAGCACATTATGAGACGGCGACGGTTCCCACCAGCGCCGCGTACGGGGTCGAGGCGAGCCGGGCGAAGTGCAGCTTGCGGTCGCGCGCGCTTAGAGGGCGTCCTTATTTCATTCCGCGCGCTCGCCGGCCGACCCGACGGTGAAGCTGGAGAAGGTGGTTTTGTTTTGTATGCGGTGTTGCATGCACGCATCGCGCGTATCGCGCCACGGTGCTGGCTGGCGGCGTTGGACCCCGGCCAGGCCGCGGCGATGTCGGCAGCCATTAGGGTCTTATGTCGTCTCCCCGGCCTCCATCTCGTCCGGTGCGTTTATCGGGCGAAGTCCATCGCGGGTGTCGCGTGAGAAGTGATCCTGTCAATCGCCGACGCACCGATGGCGACCGATGGAGGAGTTGGGCAAGATCGTGGCAATTAGATTGCAACGGTGTAATTGATTAAAACAGATCCACGCTGGTGCTGCTGCTGACGGTGGGGGGACGCTTGCAGGTCAGCGCAGAAGCGAACGCATGGCAACGCGTTGCCTTATTCGGGATGACAGCTTAGCACGGTAGGGTATGCGTTTTCGATAAATACGATACTGCGTATGTAAAGAATCTGTAGCATAAAAGCATTTCGAATGGAAATGGAGCTCGGATAATGAAGTCGAATGGTGATACCCACCCTCGTTAGATAGGAACATTGCAAATCCATTCGCTGACCATGCTTAAGTTAAACAACAAATTATCGGTAGTAGGATTGGATCTGCTGCAAAGTCCACATGATGATAGACGTAAACAACCCTGTTTCAAAGATTTTTATAGAAGAAATCTGGCTTCTAAAAATGCCTTCAAATCAATTCTTAGTGCCCTTTTGGGCATTGAAAATCCATGAACCCCCCTTTGCCGTTTCAAAATATCGTCTATGTACAACAATGTTTGGAGAGTTACAAGTTCTTCCGTCAGAGAGATGGTTCCAGTTGGGAATTGGTACCAATTGTGTCGCATGAAGCTACTAAATCTGCTGCAAATCATTTCACATAATTAATATCTTATTTAGATTCAGTAGATACAAAAAAGCAAAAGTCACGGTCATGATCAAACAATGAATAATGTTAAGAATTCCAGAGTCGACTCAAACTTAGCAAATTTTGAGTTTATCTTTGCAATGTCTTTGCGTTATACTGTATAACTATAAGCTCTATACAGTATAACGCAGCTCTCCCTGTGTAGCTCTTTTGAATCCATCCTCACTAAACACTTGATTAAAGATATAATAAAACATAATTGAATTAAAAGCCTCAACCGTGGCCTTCAAGGTTCCGGAAAGGGGTACTCAGGGTTTTTAACCATCCTCAACTGGAAACGCTTTATGCTCCCGTGATTACTCTCCACCGCACCGGTTGCGTAGAAAATGGTCCCAAACAAGACCCGAAATCCTAAAATCTCCTCCGTCACCGGCAAGACGTCGTTTTAATGTCATCGTAATAAAACAAGGGACATTGCTGCTAAGCAATCCTTTTTTTCATGCTCCTCCGCTTCAGTCTCAGCTCGGGACCCATTAGATGTGCTTATAATAATTTAATTTATGTTTTTTGGTCTTTGTTTTAATAACATTAAAGGATAATTAAACCGAACTACAAGCCCGGTACATAAACGGCCCATGCAGTGGGAAGGATCGGCCAGAGCGTGTGTGTATGTGTGTGTGCGTGATGAGCGATGCGTCGTTCGGTGTCTCTGCGTTGCGTCGCCTCCATGCGCTGCCTCAACCATCGCGAAACCGTAACCGGCCGGCCGTTCCATCGATGCTGCCGATCGGAAAAACGTGGTGGCGGTGGCCGACCTCTTTGTTGTGGTCTTCACCCGTCGGACACTTCGGGTCGAACATGCTCCGAGAACTAAGTGTTACCATCGTGATTAGTCCGAAAAGTCCGGGTCTCAGTATGTCTGAGATTGTTTTTTTTTCTCTCTCTCCTGTTGTCTCCACTCGTTTGGACCCGCTCGTTTGTCCTAGCGGCGTTTGTCGTCTTCGGTCAAGTGTTTCCTTGTTTCGTGTGTTTTTATCGCCCCCCGTCCCCCTGGCCCACCTCGAAGACCTGGCCAGGAAGAAGCTCCTCCAAAGCCCAAACGGCTCGAGGTCGAGGCCGGAATCGGAAAACAGATAAACATTTACGATTTCTTACGCATTTATATCATTTTATACTGGAATCTCCGTTCGCTGATGTTGTCGCGTCCACATCCTCCCCGGGTCCCGGGTCCCGGGCAAACCCTTTGACTGGCGCGTCCGGACCTTCCCGGGTGCTCGGCGCTCGGTGCCGGTGTTTAATTGTTTTTCCGTCTCCTTGGCTGGCGTTGTTTTGTTTCCAGTTTATTTTCATTCATAAAATTAATGTTTTGTCTCTGTCGCTGGATGGTCGGGCGGGTGTCGACGGTAGTCTTCGTGCGAGATGCCATCATCTTGCTGCTGGTTGGACCATCGCCCATCTTGCCATTCAAGGCTTGGTGACTTGGTGGCCGGTGGATGGTAATTTGTTGATCCCGACGTACTGCAACCGATCGATCATCTCGGGCTAGGAACGACCGAGGTCGATGCGATGGATCATAGGTGCATTTATGGCAGGATCGACATTAGTCGTTTGCGAAATAGGTGTAATGGTTCGAACGAGGTGATCAATACTGTTTAATGATCAAAGAATCAAATGCATGTAGCGTTGATAGATTTTATACGAACAAAAAACTGCATGGATGCATTCCTGCCCAGGAACTTTATTACTTCCAGCAAGTTTTACTCCAATTTGTGTCTTAAACGTAACTGATTTGTGTTGAGTCTTCGAAGGCAGCAATATAAAATTCAAGCAATATTAAGATCTCTTATGTTCACACATTCCTTTTCCAGTCGTACCCTTCGGGGCAGTTTGCTGGAACAGGTTCTACTCCACCTTTACACCGTACCACATTTATTTTCAATTTAATTAACGCTTAATTTGGATTTGACCTAGGACGGCCATTTTACTCTCCACCAAACAAACCGCGATTCATGAATGATGGTATAAACCTGGCGGCTGCTGGGCAGCTTCGGGTGGCTACCTCGCCCAGACACACCCGATCGCCCCGGCCAGATAATAAAGGCATCGAGCCAGCCAGAACAAAGGACACGAACTACACCGGCTGTGCGCGAATTACGGCGCTGGCCAAGGGGAAAACGTTCCACGGAAAACTTTACCATTACCGTTAGCTGTGCTGTTTTATGATTTTCCGTAGAAATGTAAACGTCCATAAACATTTGCCACCGCTACCACTGGTAGTTGGTTTGGGTTTTTTTTGTTTTTTACGCTTTAAAACAACGTGTGCCCGACGTGTCCCACACTCAGCGAGGCTGTGCAAAGAGAAAGGGAGCACTGGGAACGAAATGGAGAATAATCGCCAAATTAAACGGATGCCACTGTTTGGTAGTTAAATTTCGCGAATGAACGACTGGAAACGGTTTTATCGACAGTTTCGCCGTGGTTGTTGATGCTTATTTGCGATGCGTTTCTCGGCCGCTTTCTCGCCGCGAGCTTTGGTGGTTTGTGCGAGCTGGGCAGGGAGATGGGACACCGTACTGGGAGTGGGAATTAAAATACGCCCCGTCGAGGGGTTGATAAAGAGCTAGGATGCTGTGACACAGTGTATGTAATGAGGTGAACTCTGAACGCTATCTGTGGATTGTGAAGTTATTGAGGGAAGTAAATGTTTTAAATTAGGTTTGTAGTTTTGAATCATTCCCAAAGTACTTAGATGTTAAAAAAGACCTGAACAAATCAATTTCTTTTAAATATTCGCGTTTAAAATTCATAATCTGATAAGGTTACTAAGATTTTATTGAAACACTGTATTCACTGTTTTCAATATTATTCAGTTATACATCGGATTATTGTTTAGTTGACCTATGCCTCAAAATTCAAATGCAGACATCGCCTGATTCAAAATAGGTTTCCTACGTACAATTTCAATTATAAAGGATTTTACTCTTATTTATTTATCTATCTATTCTCTTAAGCATGAGGCACTAAGTTTTTTTTACCAAATAAATACTGATATAAATTTGAATAAAATAGTTGACAAAAGATTGCAGTAGGCATTAGGTAGGAAAACAAAGGAAAAATATGACAAATTAATTCAAAAATAATAAAAATTTTCTTTTTTTCCAAATTTAATTTCCTCGGTTTGGTTGGTTTGGTTTACACATCGTCTATATAGTTTAATTCAGCTTTCATCCATGAGTTTTCGTGATTTTTTTGCCGGTAAATGAGTTTTTTTACTCCAAGGTTGAATTTTAATGTTTTATTTCAGTTTTCTATTGAATCGATTTGAACGAATTTCAAAACAATTATTTTCTATGCAGCACCCTTTTGGCCCTTCTTTGCACCACGGGTTCCATTGATTTGATATCCCATTTTTGGCGAAAGGTTTTATTTGTATGCCGGTCAGTAAAATTTGAATTTCCCAGCGTCGCAACGCGACGCGGCCAACGGCCGTAAAGAAAGCGTTTCGGCTCTGCCCGGACCGGGTGCGGCCTAATCAGCCTACATGCTTATCCCTTCGCATTGTCTACACGCAAAACGGATACGCTAGCATGGCTTAATCAGCCGGCCGGACCTCTCCAAGGGTCTCCCCGTCCCCACGGTTCACTGATTGGCAGGCTTTTCCGGAACGACACACTTAAAACGCGGCCTTTCACCGCCGGCGGCCCGGCCGCGGGATGATAAATATTAATGAAGAGACAAAGTTCAACAACCATATCCTTGACACACACACACACAGCCGGGGTCCGGCCGGTTTGGGGTCTTGGTTCGTTTCGGCGCCGGCTTTCCGGCTACGGTCGACCCACCATGGATTCGTAAAACGCGTGACGCAGGACATAAGTTTGAGGTGGGGCATAGCACAAACAGTCGAAGGGTTTCTGCGATCTGCCATTTGCATAAAGCTATCATCGGGGCTAGCGGCTCAAGGTGTGTAAACATAGTAAAACCCATGCGTTTCGGTGTCCCCTTCGCCAGAATCCTGCGGGTATGATTAATTAGGCAAAATCAATCATAAAAACGCGGTCCCGAACGCGGCCGACGGTCGGGATGTGTACCGGCCCATGCCGCAGCGTAACGATCGGCCAGGATCCGCGTTTAATGTGTGTGAGTGGCGTATTCGGGACCGGCCAGATTTTTATGCCTTTTTCGTATAATCAGTGTGTTTAATTCGCACAAACGTCAACGCTATTCAAATGACTAGGTACGCACAAATGGGCTGCCGTAAAGGGGGCTTTCACCGCGCTGTTTGTTCTTGGAGCCGCATCCGCCGGACTGGAAATGGGCGTGCGCTGGTGCAACGCATTAGAGCTGCGGGGGCTGAATATTTCGTGCCCGTAATTAAACACCAACGGAACGCGTGAAAGCGTGCCCAATTTGCGATAACGCGCGAATTTGTTTATATTTTCCGCGAACGGCGAGACGCTCACCCGAGGATCGTCTCACGGGCGAGTTATGTAGGCGTTGCGGAAAATAGCGATTGTATTAATGAGCTACTAAAATGTGCGCGCCGAGCCAATGTCCACGGCACGTTCGGTTCCACGAGGCGTATCGCAGCGTACCGTGGCGATGCGTGTTGAAATGCCTCCCGGCCGGGGGACGAACTGCCCCGTACGGAGGACCTCCGACTGGAACGACTCCGCATGACGTGACCATAAAATTATTCGCCAAATCAAGCGCACGGCAGCGGCAGAGTTACGGTGGTGTACAATTTTGTGCACGGAACGGCGAGTTGTAGTGCGTAGAGCGACAAATCGGCGTGCCGTGCGGTGGTGATGACGTCGCAGGTGTAATTATTACAGGGAGCAGGAAATCAGCAGCGAAGTCGTGAGAAAGATCGAGCAAGTGGCTTAGTTTCGTCTGAAAAACAAGTTAAAAAGGGTTTTCCCCCCAATTTAAATGATTTTGTCCCAAAAGAAACAATATTTTCAATTATTCTGATGTAGGATACTAATCGAAAAAAGTTGTTACAATAAGCTAAGCAGATAATTAATATGCAGAAATAAAGTGGTCGTGAAGAAAATGTAATTTTCATTTTGAAATATGCAATATTCACTCGAACTTCACTCGACTCACTCGACTTTGATTCTTTGATGAGCTATTTGAACATTTTATTCTTCAATGTTCATGTTTTCATGTCCATTCGTATGAATAATTTCGGTTATAGGAAGTGAAAGAGAAATCCAAATATATCAAAACCATGTTCTAATTTAACGAGTGTCCTTATATGAAAATCAGATTTTGAATCTTACATCTATTATCACAAAAAAAACTAAAAAACATGAAATCAAATTCATATCCAAGAAGAATCATATCCAAACATACATCTTCAAACGCTCAACGAATATCCTTACAAGAACTTCAAGCACACTTGAACCGACACACCGAACAACTTGTTCCAGATCCCCATATCCTGCAAGCCCGTATTGCGCTGCCCGGTTCCATTTCACTTACCCATTTCACTCCGGGCCGATCGAAACGTATCCTCCTGGAAAGGAGCCGTTCATCAAGGTGGAACGGTTGTTTTACGACCCCGCCCGCGAAGGGTGCCAAAGGATTTGTGGTTTCGCCTCGGCGTCCAACGTTTTACGATCGTTATGCATAGGCTTTCCAGGACATTAATGCCGCCTCCTGCCAAGGGCACATGCCGGCGTGGGTTGCGGCTCTACCATAGCGCTCCACCCTACGCGGCGAATGACGCGGCGGGTGCACTCTCGTCGCCTCCGTCGGTGCGGTTATGCTAATTTATTCCTCTTAAAAGGCGTTAATTAATGAAATTACAATATTTTCACAGTAGAAATCCGGCCACAGTGGACTTGATGGTGTTGATGGGAGGGAGTTTTTTTTTTTTTTTGTTGGAGGGCGTCAACTAGGACGCGAGCTTTAACTTTTCTTCACCCCATGTTTATGTTTTGTCGGTCTCGGAGGTCCTTAACACGGGTTTTTTTTTTCTTCTCTCGTGCGGTTGTTGTTCCTTTCGCTGTCGGGTGTCGGCGTGTCGGGTCGATTGTTGATTCACCTGAACGTGAAATGTGGAAAGCAACGTGTACGCTAACGCCTGGACTTGTGAGCGACTTTTGGCCCCCTTCCGGCGAAGGAGAGAGGCGCATCGGAAAGTCCGAGGTCAAGACACGAAAACTCATAACGCGTGGGCTTTAGCGTAAATTAAAACAATTCATCCCGGCTTTGAGGCGGCCAGGCACAGCATAAAGTTGAATTTACTCATCTTCCTTTCGTTGCAGGTTGCCGCCGCCGACTACGGGCAGCGTGTCAGAGTGCAGCGTCGTTGCAGGTAGCGGCATCGGTGGCGGCTCGGTTTGAGCCTCCACTGCAACCCCACCAACTGGCGAGGGTCAGGGCAATCGCGCGTCTAAAGTATCTGATTTCAAGACGGCAATCAACGCGCCGCCCGGCATCGTCGAAATGCCCCACACCGGTAAGTGGAAACGATCGTTAGATTACGGCCATAATTTTCTTAGATTAAGCCCCGATTAAGACCACCGCCACCGGTGGCAGGCGAAGTCGAGCAGTCGGTAGAGTTCGGACGTTTCACAGCCGTCAGCTCGCGCGAGCGCTACTGAATCCGGATGCGTTGCGCTGAGTGGCGGATAATTTCGCCCGCGCTGAAATATGAAGGTGGTAGACCTTCGGCCGCACCAGCGCACCGTTGCGATGCACTTGTTGCAACGGTACACGGACGGTTTGGCGATGGAGCGAGCGGGCGCGCGCGCTCGCGCGAATGCGCGTGATCGGCGACGCGGTGTTCGGCGATGCGTATCGGTTTTGCGGAATGCATTTAGCGGATATTATTGGAAAATGATCACCTACCGGGGGTTGGCGCGTGTTGGGGTGCTGGGGACGCGCGTTGCGTTCATCTTAGGCCCGGTTCACCGAAGTTGCCGACCGACACGACGCACGCTACGCTACCACGACCGGTTGCATTAAAAAGCCATCGTCTTTCGTTCTGGAAGGAATTACTGGTCTAATTGAAAAATAATACACTCGCCGGTCGAGTTAAGCCGGGTGAGCGTATACGGCGGTGGTTGCGGCTGCGGCTGCAACAGTAGTGTATAAAGTTTGATTGTAATGGTTTCAATTTTGTACAAATTAGAGTCACGAGGAGGATTAAGCTGAAAAATGATGAGCACCACTAGAAGCTGCGAATGTTCCATTGAAAGTGAAGTGTTTTGATGCGTTGCGATGATAAGCGCATTATCGAGTTATATTGTAATATTGACATATTTTGCCTACAGTAAGAATAATTGGATAAACTACACATTTTCAAATGGATAAGGCATACAATTTACCAGAGACGAATTCATTCTTTTGACTTTGAGGTTCACACTGGTGAACTTAGATTGACTGATCGCGATTTAAATTGCAGACTTGACTTGTTTCTATGTATAGGTCAAAGATGCGAAGTGATGAACTTTGAATTCTGGAACTTTTGGACTATGATATACGGTTATACATTATATAACGGTTTTGAAAGTCGAATTTAACATCCATACTTGCTGACTTTCATTCTTATCATGTCACGTAGTTTTATATACATTTTTGAACTGTTAAAGTCAATAGTGCTGGACAATAGTGCTGGACGATCCATCCAAGAGACCTAGATACCTATAGTCCTCTTAGGCTGACCATCCATCAAGAACGGATTCTTCTTTTCAGGTGAGCTCTGATTTCAGCGTCTGTTGGATGGATATCTTACAAGAGAATCTTGAACTTCAAACATTGAAATATTGTTCCAATTGAAATTAAAATTCCTTGTTGAATACTTGAGATCAGGGACACTTGTCTGTTAGACTTTGAATCAGAATCGAGCTTATTATACTATTTGAAAGTAGATTCCTGAGTTTTTACATCCGGAATATAGAAATAGTTGAACAATCACACATTTTCAATTGATCGCATGCAGCAATTTTGATCAATTTGCCTTGATTCAGTTGTTGGAGGTTGTCATGTATGGGAGTTGAACGTAACACGATGTCGCACATCAGTGGACAAATATTTTAATAACAACTTAATTTCATGGTCAACACAACGAAAGAATGCATCTTGATAAAACTGATGGCACTAATATTTTCATGGTTTCATGGCGTTTTTTACACTTCATCCAACCGTCAGAGGAGAGAGCGAGCAAAGTCACTCACAATTATCACCTGTGGATGCGAAATGGGAAAATAAGTCATTATTTATCTGTTGCACAAAATCACTTAATAAAGCGGTACAAATTAATTCAGCGCATTCTTCTGCCATAAAGAAAGACAGGCCTGCACCGGCGTTGGTTTTGATGCGTGCGAGAAAAGTGAGCTGGCACCAGAATGTGACCGGAGGATGTTTAGCCGTGTGTT
The DNA here is from genome assembly GCA_000349145.1 of Anopheles dirus. Classification (NCBI taxonomy): domain Eukaryota; kingdom Metazoa; phylum Arthropoda; class Insecta; order Diptera; family Culicidae; genus Anopheles; species Anopheles dirus. The sequence goes on along the minus strand of KB672799.1, from coordinate 11,840 downwards.
TATGATTTGAGCCCTGACAGACACACCCGGAATCGACAACGAAGCGAGCGCACCGATCCCATGAGAAAAATGTGCCGCGTTTTGAAACGCTTTCCCGAGCGCTTCCCCGAAAAAACTGCAACACTTTGGCAGCAACGATATTAATGTTATTCAGCATCGGGCTATCGGCTATCGGTTTCGGTGTTTCGTATTTATTTAACTGTTGTTGCTTTTTTTTTCGCCTCGCCTTCTGCTGGTGCTGCTTCACAAATCACGGACTGCTCAGCGCTCCGAAGGCGACGCGGGCATGATTTGGAACATTTTAAAGCCCCGAAAGACTGCTTCTGTGCTACTGTGTTTTGTGCATAAATTGATAGTTTTTACGGACGCTCGCGCGCTTGTGTGTGTGTGTGCACGGGGTTGGAAAAAAAGTGGAAGAATTCTGCAACTTTTCGCCAAACCAGAAGCGAAACGGACTCGGATCCGTTGAGTGGATCACGTTTTGCCGTGTGTGATGTGTGTTTTTCTGCCCGCCGTTCGCTGGAATTCCTCCCGAGTCGGTAGCGCAGCGCATCGCAGTTGGCCAGTTGGCAGGCTCGCCTTGCCCCCTCCCCGGGCAGCGTCTCGTCCGCGTCCGGGCCACTAACCGGTAGCGATCACCATCACCGGCACCGGGCCCCGAAGGTGTAGACGAGTGTGATGTTGTTCTCGCCGATTTCGCTTCGCTTTTCGTCACTTCGTCGTCCTCGGGGTGATGGGAGGGGGGGGGGGCGAGAGCCGCCGACAGGGGAGGCGGAGTGCGGCCCCCGTGTTTGCCGCGGGCGTTTCGGACGAGTTTCGTTCCGTACCGGACGCGGAACGTCGGATAAAATATAAAAATTATATTTACAGATTAGTTAATTTTTTATCTGTCTCATAATACAAGTTGTAATAATTTGAAGAATTTTATGCGCAGAACGAATTCGCAATGGTTTGCGAATTCTTTCGGTGGCTTCGGTGGCGCGCCGGTTCTGCTTGGATCGCTCGGTATGGTGTGGTTAGGGTTACGCTCGGGTTTTGGGTACGGTTTCGGTATGATAACCACTTATTCGCACGGTGGGAATGCGTGGAAGCTGATGACACATTTTTGAACATCAAATAGTTTTTTAAAATTATTTATATCAGTTTAACGAATTTCATTTTATCAATGTTATGTGATTTTGAAACACATTTTTGTCCGAAATTTTGAAATTACAATTGCTGTCTATTTTTTTTTTTAATTTACATCAATACTTTTTTTAACTTCCAATATTGTCTCTATCTATGAATAGAGAATTCTATATCTCTATTCAATTCTATTTAATTTTACAGTTCCACAGGTATCTTTCGCTTAAATGATCATATTAAAAATGCTTTGTGTTTCTGATTTTTTTTTTAACAATGTTGGAAGTTAGGGTCTTGAAAATAAAATAAAAATACTATAATAAAACATCAGAACTTCTTTTCTTTATTTTGAGCATCAGACGTTTGAAGATATGATCCACAATTAAACAATTTTCAAATTTGTCGGAACCTGTCAGTTGAATTATGGTACAATTGAACGAACAATCAAGTATTTGCTTTAATATATTACACATTCTTCACATGTTTAATCAAATTTTATCGATCAGGTTTTCAAAAGCGAAAAAATACCGCAATAAAACATCTGATCTTCGAATTTTTATTCTGAACATCAGACGTTTGAAGATATGATCGACAATGAAAGAATTCCAAACTCTGTCGGAACGTGTCAGTTGAATTAAGGTAAATGGGATAAACAATCAACAAAATATTTGTTTCAAGATATTAAACAACTTTTTATTGATATTTAATCAATCAGAGCCATCAGATTCGTCGTTAGAATCAGAGTTAAAGGGATCAAACATTTGTTTTATAGTTTTATTTTATAAAACTCCCTGCTTTTGGGTCACCGGATTTTATATACACTGCCTCCTATAGCTCCCCTATAGAACCCCGATTATGGCCAACGCTCGACAGCAGCCGCAGCCAGTGTGCGTAATGCCAACATTGTCCGCTGGGAGCATACGGCAACGCACCGGGTGACAGTCGGGCTGTCGATCGAATCCGCTCTCGCGCACTGCGTCGTGTGAGAGTGATTTCCCATCACTTTAAATTGGATGCACTTTTTGCGCCCGGCCGGTGACATTATTCATTCCGATAGAGCCCACGATATAAATCAGCCCCGGGTTGGCCGGGCTGCCGCGGAAAGACGCAGGCGCTGTTTTTTGTTTTCCCACCGCGCGCCGCCCGAAGGTGAAATGAGATTTTCTTCGCTTCTTCCCGTCCGGCCGCAAGGACGACGCATCGGGCCGCGCGCAAACGCGCAAATGATTGCGTATCGGGAGTTGCGATTGCGGATGCGGGGTTTTTTGTTGTTGTTGGTGCGTTTGTTTGTTCGCGAGTTTTCCGTGCCCGTTCGCTTGTCAGTTTTCACGCGTACAACGTCGCGGTGACGCGGTGGCCGGTGCGCTACGCTTCCTCGCGAGGCTCGCTCGCTCGATCGCTCGCCGCATGCCCACCTTTTGACAATTAATTGACTCGAAGAATAGATTTATGCAACGCCTTCGAGCCGTCGGGTGCAGCGAGAAAATGACGAATGACGGAGCGCGCTCGCCCGGGCCCGGACAGGATCGGGTGCGATCGGTGGGCCTCGGTGTGGTGGAAAAACCTCGCGCTTCATCAAATGATATGGTACCGGTGTGGTTTTGTCAGTTTATGTCCAGCGGTGATTGAAGTGGAATTAATTCATTCTCCAACACTTTGCCGGCCGGAACTGCGCGTTACCCGGTGCCGTTCGGGACGAGGACGCAAGTTTTCGAAAGGTGTGGTGCTCGTGTGTGCGTTTAAGTGAAACCGCTGCTGTGGAAGCTGCTGAATTAATTGGCTACGTACTAACGAACGCGAACCAGAAACTCCGGGAGTCGATCGTTAAGTAGACGGCGACGCGCTGAAGTAGACGCCTACAAGCCCGCGCTCGGGATGTGTTCGTATCGTTTCGTTTCTCAAACGCTCGCACCATGATTTATGCCTCCGTTTGGTGCCTGTGTGACCGTAACATGGCGGCCTGGCCCGCTGCTACTCGAGGATTGGGTTTCATGGTACGAGCGCGTTTTTATACCAGCTCGAATGGGGGTCGGGTCACTTTTTCGTTCGCCTCATCTCGCCACGGCTTCCCAGCTTCACTAACTACGCACTTGTTTAACTGCTTCATTTGCCACCGAAAAGGACGCACACCGGCCCACCGTTGCCGAAGTGCATGGAGAAACTTCCTCGGTTCACGGTTCGCGGTCGTACGCCTATCCCGTCCGGCAGAGTGATGTTTTCAGGTGTTGTTACCATTTTATTTTCCTAATTAAGACCGCGCCGGCCGCGACTGTGCCGACTGTCCCGGCGCGCTTCTCGCAAGGGCGCTTCGCTCCGGTGTTTCGTTTTGGGGGCCAAAAAGCGGGCGTTTGGGATTGAGATTTGTTTTTTCTTAGAAAAGTGCGTCAACGCGTTACGCATTCCGCAGGGCCATCCGGTGCGAGGGTCGTCCGCGAAGGGTGGCGGTCAAAACAAACCCACAGGGGGAGGGGTTGACAGGCCCTGTCGGACGATCACTCATTAATCCGGGCGCGGGAGCCGGACCGGGCCTTAATCACTTCCCGCGAAGCTGTAACCACGCACCACGCCGCGTATGAAAGCGTGTTTTAGTGGGCTCGGGATGATCGGGTAACGGGCGACTACCGTGTGCTCGGGGGGGGGGGGGGGGAGAGTGTGTGTTCGCTGTCGCGGGCCGAACGGCTAGGAGCTAGCTTTTATTGGTGGCTCATTTCCGGTGGCGAGCTGCGAACGAGATTAATCTTCTTCTGTAGCAAAAAAAAACACCTAATTTGTAGGAAATTCTCAATGAACAAGCAGTATTCGATTTCAGTTCCAATTTTTTTTGTCTTTTTACAATTTCCTAGATTTTAAAGAATAAATAAATAAGTCTACACTAAATATTTGAAAGTATTAAACGATTTCTTCTATTCTAAATAGCCTTATCAACATATTCGTGAAAATGATTATCTTTCAAACTGATCAAAGACTTTAATGAATCTACAAACGAAGCTCATAACGTATTTTCAGTGCTTTTAAATATCGTGTACTTCGAATTTCCCAACATTTTAGGTCCTTAATAAATACAATAATTTCATTATCGAGAATTTTCTATATAGCTCTCGTTTTGAGACCCAAAAATAATTAATAAAATCAGGAAAAATAAATCACAAACATTGAAAAATATATCTCAAGTTTTTTGTTATATGTGTTATAAAGTTCAGTTCAATTATACAGATCAGCTCAGTTAAAGCTTTTAACTATTTATTTATTAATATTGTAATGAGGTTTTAGGTTTCAATCCTTTGGAAATTCGATGATCGTTGTTCCTATTGAAATTTTGCTATTGAAATTAACACATAGTTTGTCTTAAAGCATTCTATTTAGCCTTCTCTAACAAAATTAATTTCGGTGGGCCTATTTAGATGTTAATTATAATAAGCCTTTTATATTGCCTTGTTACATTGAAATTTGATTTTTTATTAGAAATCGAAAAACAAATATGTAAAAACGGATAAAAACTCATCAACCACCTCTTTGCAGCTTTTTTTCCATAGATTTTTACTATAATATGATTATGGTACACAGTTAATTGTTCAAAGGTTTATGTTGCAGAATTGAACATCAAGCGTATAAGTTTCTACCAAGAAAATTCAAACAAAATCAGGATATTTGTATTAACAAGCTGCGGAACGAATAATTTTCCTCCGCCGGTCCACAGTATGATTACCACGGTATCGCGTATTAATGAAAGCCGTAGCAATTTGCTGCTCGATGAACCTCTGATAGCTTCTCATTGACCGGGCATAAACTTTCTAATCATAACAATTTGCCACCAAATAATTGATCATTTTCATCAAACAAACATCGCAAACCGCATCGATTCTGGGACGCGAATCCTTATCCCTTGCTGTCGAAAGCTGACAATCCTTGCTTGGGGCGTGCTCAACAGTGTGTCCTTCGGCGCCGAAAGTGGACAAATGTCGAAGCTGATTAGGTCCTCCGTCGGTAGGCAGATGCATCGGATCGACACACTCCGTGTTGCACTTCTAATGCATGCTTAGACGAACCGTTCCATTCCATTCCGGTGAGATGTGGCGTTGCGTTTCTTGTGTTAGTTTGGAGGAAAATATAATCAAAATAATTGATTGCTGTTTGACGGTGTCTGCCTGCGAGCACGAGGCTGCTGATTAGCGATGCACCCCGGTGACGAAGTCGTTGGGCGCTTAGAAACCGGGCGTAGATCCACGGCGAGGCGCGCGAAATTATAGCGTTTGCAGCGCGTGTAATCGACGAACGAAACGCAGGATAATCATAGGGTCACCGGAGGACGCCGAGCAAGCCTGCGGGAACCGAGAGCGACCGGCAACGTTTGTGGCTGTATCGCGGTGAGGCGATAAAAACTAATAACTGCAATTGAAGATCCATCTCCTAGCCGTCGCGTGAGATTATTTGCGGGCTCCCTGGCCCAGGGGGTTGCGTTTTGGAGCACATCCGACCGAACTAGTACCGGAGTTTAGACGATAAAAAAGATGTTACAGTTTGGGGCAGTGGACGGGGACGAATGTCTCGAATCAATTAGGATATTAGGCAGCCGCGCGACTGCTTACGATTCGACCCCGGACTGGTCGCCCCGATTAAGGTGAGCTTCGTTCCAGATACGAGTCGTCTCCCGCCAGCAGTGGAGGATCATTTCGCGAACGCCAAACGCTGCCCGCCGAATGATACCTTTTGCGCTTTAACGATCGCGTTGATGAGTTCGGTCCGTTTCGGCTTCTGAATTGTCCCGGCCGGCCTTTTGCCCGGGCCCTTTTTGGCTTCACTTGGCGTCCGAGGCCGTATGCAGATCGCCGGGACGATCCTTTAATGGGTCCGGCTCCGCCGGGCGGCCTTTTAATTGCTCCTTTGGCCGGCCATTCGCTCGGCGCAGGCTGTGAGACTAATTAAACCGCTAAATTCCGCCAATTTGGCAATGGCCGGCAGGAATGGGTTTCGGCCGTTTCGGTCGGAAGATAAAACTCCGCACCGGAGTTTCGCGAGTCCGCCGGCCGCGCGGTAAAAGCCGCCGCCCCGAAATTCAGCCTCCATGCGAGCCAATCAGAGCATCGGTTCGGAAGACCGCGGCCGTTAAAAGTGTGGCCAACCCGTTTCGGGACACTCGCTGGATCTGCTCGCTGGAGTCCGCGCGCGCGTTCGTGTGTGTTTGTTTTATTTAATTTCCCGTGCCCTTTTTTTTCGCGGGCGGTGCGCACCCATCACAGCCCGGGTCCGGACATAAATTTATAATGGCAAGCGTAAAAGTTGCGCCCGGGTCCGAGGGTCGGCGGAAAAATGACGGAAAGCTGCGCTCTTCCCGAGCGCTCGGCTCGGCCGACCGTATAAACACACGTTCCGAGGATCAGGTTTATGCGCCCTGCATGCCTGTGTGCGTGCGTGCGAGCTGGCCGGCGTTGAAGATGGCGGGGCGCGAGTGTTTTCCGCGGCTTTACGCGACGAAGGGAACGGTAGTCGTCGACTGGTCGCGCGGCCAGCGGCTCGGTGGCTATAAACGGGCAGTTTTAAATGAAATGAATGTTAATTTCTTGCCATTTTCAACGAAACCCGCCTAGGCGAGCCACCGTTTTGCCGCGGACCGGCGCCGACCCATCCCTCGGCGGGCGTTCAGGCGGCGGTCGGTGGCGCTTTGACGCGAGCAGCAGCATCGCATCGGAGCATCGGAGCCCCAGATCGGCCGGGCCATTAGCATCGCCATCTGCCAACCGTCCTGGGGAGGGAGCGAGCCTGGGAGTTAGTTGCAGTGACCATAATAATTAACCGGACCGTCTCCAGCAGCCGGGCGACGGTGGCTCATCGCCGCGGCCCTCGTTACGATCGCCACGATGGTAGCGCAAATGGTACTTTTTCGCATTTGCGTAACGTCATCAACTGATGTCCGACTGGTCGGGATCGGCATTTCGATTGCGTGTAGCTGAAACCGATCGCCGTGATGGAACGAGATAAGAGAGTGCGCTGATTAGCACGGTTTCGTTTCGCGACGGGGAAGAACATCGCTTGAAGTGCATTTTAGTGCGATCTTGTACCAATTGCATCGATCAGAGTGAATTATATTCATTTCTTACATGAGTTCTAGTTAAGAACTACTTGTTCAATTTAAATCAATCTCAATTCACAGAAGCAAATATCTCTATGTATAAACATAGAGAGAGGCTTATCAAATGCCATTCCAAATCTCCAACCGGGTAGAACAATTTGAATATTTTCTTCCTTTTTTATACGTATCATTCGCCATGCTCAATTAGTCTAGTTAATATTAAAATGGTAGAAATTCTTATCAAAAAATACCTGAAGAATTGCTATTGCCTCTTGGTTAAGGTTTTGTTCTATTTATTCGTTTTTATTGGTATTTTTGTCGGTCACTCATAGATCGGACCAATGGAACACTTTGAAATTACACGATCGTACACAACGCCGTCCGGGGATCAAATCTCGTTTGCTCCAACTGTCAGAATTCTTTTCAGCTGTATAGTTTGATACGAATAGCTTATATTAGATATGTTAAAATGGAAGCAATACACAAACGAGAGATCTCTAGTTCTAGACGCCAAGAGAGAGACTTGAAGTCAGCTACAAACATTAAAAAAGGAAGCCCGCCCTCAATCCCAATTCGATGTGATATCAATTGAATATTTGATGTCACATTCGCGACCGGTCCTTTCTGTGTGCAATCCGAAACGACCTACTTTGTCTCGCAAAGTGCATTCCGCGCATAGTTCGCGACAAGCGCGCACCCAATCCTCTCGGCTCCCAGTTAGCCATACTCGGTCGCTACTCACGCGCACCCTCGGTATGCAGGCGGTTGGTTTGGTTCGGTTCGCGTTTTGGCGTCTTCGAATTGGCACCAAATAGAGACGCCCGGGGACGTTCGCAGCAGCAACCGCAACCAACAACAAAAAAAAAAGCCCTCAAACACCGTAACCGCGACAGATTGATCGATCCAGCGCCGTTCCTCTCACGCACACGACGCAGTTCGCGCATACCATTCATTCATCGCGCGGTGAGCCACCGTTTTTTGGTATTTAAAATTATTTCCTAAATGAGGCAGAGCGTCTTCGTGGCCCCGGGTTCGAGACGAACCAGCACCTGCAGCAGCCACTACGTTCGTGCGACCCGTGTACGTGTGTGCATTCCTCCTGCCGGCAGGATCCGCGATCGGCGGAAACGGGGCGCTCATAATGAAGCCATATCGGGCTGGCCGCGTCGGTCGGTGATGTTGCCTTCGCACACCGGTTTCGCGACCGGAGCCGGGGCTCGATATTAAAAAGCATAAACATATTTCCCGGTTTCCGTTCCGACTGCGACGGGGGAGGGCTGGGGCGGGCTGGAGCAGGGAGGGTGGCTTCCAACTAAGGGAACTGACTGCAGGGAGAGTAAGAGGCGCAAGCAAGACATCATAATTATATCCCATCAATCAATTCGCACACCACATATTTCACCTTTGTGACGGTATTTTGTTGCGCCTCGTCGGTTTCGCTCGATGTAGTGGGGATCGGGATGAAAATGTGTCATTACAGTGATTTTCCTCCGCGGTTTCGTTTGGTTAATTCGGAAAGCATCGATTAGGCTTGCACCGGACCGGGTTCGGATCGGTGGTGGATCTTTAAAATCTCAGTCGCGTTCGGCCGCGCAAGACGATCGTAAAACGGCCCAGTAGGAGATCGATGCGTGGAGCTGTGCGAATGTGAGATGCATTTTTTTCCCCCCTGCTGCTTTAAACTACACCTTGGTGATCTTCGCGTCGATCTTCGAACGCTCCCCGGTCCAGGGGCTCATTATCGATGCTGTCATCGAGGTTTTGTCGGTTGGGCGGGAGGAGGTTTTGCGATGGTTAAATTTTTATCACGCTTCACGATCACGGGCGCGATGATGCACCCGCCCGCTGACACGCTCCGTCCCACCGTGTGGGAACACACACTTCGGCTGTGATGGACGAACTCTGGTCGCATGCACTTTTTTTCTCCGATCTGGTCTGGTCTCGTCTCCTGTTGTTGCGCTTTTGTTGTGCCTCCACCTGGACGTTCGCGGAGTTTTTTTTTTTCGTTTCGCTCGCACGCCGATATGATTTTATGCTTCCAGCGGGTCTGCATTTCGCGACGGTTATGGTTTATATCATGTTTAATTCATACGCGCCGCGTCACCGCGTCAGCCGATGCACGACACGACCCTCTGAAGTCGTCGCGGTCGCAGGGATTTGTCGCGAGCAGGAAGCGCTGATCACGGTGCGCGAGCGGGAGGGAACAACATTGGAAAATGGATGTACGGGAACGTTTGCATGCAGTTTTTTTTTTGCTACTGCTGCATTTAAAACCATGCATTTTAAAGCGGCTGCGTAAGTCACCGAGGCGGTCCCGTGTCTGTTCTGGCCGGGACGAGGTGAAAATCTTGACACCGAAGTTCTTATTGGGTGTGTTTTTGCTGCTTAAGATGAAACTTTTCGACAAGGTTTTAATCGAGATCTACACATTTTAAGGAATATCAAGAGAGATCAAGTGAACTAGAGCAATGAAATGAGATATAAACGGTAGCGTATACCTTAGGGCAACATTTTGTAGTTGGTAGCTAAAAGTTAAAATTGTTTAAAATTTCTTCTTTACTTGAAAAGTATTTTTAAACGATTTTTTTAAATATAAAATCATATATTCTTTGGGATAATTATTTAAGTTATATAAAAAGAAAGAAGATACTAAGAATTATTCAGTAGCATATACCACGATGATAAAACAAAGTTTCATCAGACAATAATGGTAGCTTTGGATCCTCACGGATGTCTTTATTGGTCAAAAACATCGTTTTTCGATAAGATGTAAACAAAAATAACCTTGATTCTCGAAGGAAAAACTCTGATTACTGCAAAAGAAGCCAAAGAAATAGGAAACAATCATTAGCTTGTACCTTAATGCTTCATTTTCAGAGCATGGGCTGGCATAAAACAAATAACTATTGATTTAGCTTGCATGTTAACGCAACATTTCAAACATTCGCAGAAACAGCTGACCATTCGGATGCAAAAATGCGAAAAAAAATCCGCATCGCTTCAATTCACTTTACAACAAAAAAGCCCTAATGTGCTTCAAGTATGATGCGAGTTTTATTCAATTTTCTGCAAATGCACTGAAATTTGTTTTGCATAAACACCACCGACGGGCCCGTGCGCCTCGAATTTGTCGTATCAATATTTGATTTTTCGCTGGCAGCGGACCACACCGACCGAACGTGCGCGTCTCTCCCTCCTGAGGCGTTTTTATCATTAGGCGTACTAGCCTGCGGGGTTCTCCTGTCTCGGGTGAGGAGCAAAAATCGGCGGCTTTATGCGTGTGTGTGTGTGTTTGTGTTCCGGAGGCACAATCCCGAAATTATGCGTCTGTCGCAGGTGGAATCAACTCGCTGCCGTCGATGCGACAGACACTTTGGCACAGAGACCTACATCCAGACGCGCCTGGGACGGTCTGGACCGTCTGGACACATTCCACGGCACGCCGAGAATCGTTCCTGCCGCGCTCCAGTTGAAGGTCCTGTGGCTGGCTCGGTGCGTTCAATTTGTGAGTGGGTCCGCCCGAACGGGCTGAAAGCAAAAAGCAATTGTGCACCGTGCGCATGGACGTGCGGTGTAATTACATTCCATTACGGAGTCGCGTGCCCCTCATTTGTTGCTGGAAGCTTTGGAGCGCGATCCGCGAAAGGCGTGGCTCTGCCGGGGAGCACCAAAAAGCAAACACACCGTTCGAAGATGAATGGCGATCGTTTGCGGCCGAAATCATACCCTTTCCGGTGGAGTAAACCCGGCATGATGTACGCTGATAATGACTTTAATCACACTTCACGTCACGATGCCGGTTATTGAAATGGTTTGACTTTCGCTTTCGGTGAAGCGTGCGACTGAGGACTTTACTAGGAACAAGATTCTACTTAGCGAGCGAATTTTCATGTTTTTCCTCCAAACGAAACAGGTGAAGCGGGGCTTAATCTTGCTACCACTGAATGGAGAAAGAACATCCTCAAGAACAGCGAGCGAATTCCACCTGGCAGGATCCTTACAAGCGGCGGTGCGTCCGTTCGTTAATGTGTCAGCGAGCGAGCGGGTGCGCGCCCCGAACCCCGAAAGGACAATCGAGCCACATCAAACTGAAGGATCCTGGCGTCCTGGTGTACTGGCGTGTGTTTCTTCGTCCCTGCCTGGGTTCCAACCATTTCTAACCCAATTTCGGTTTGATTGAAGTAAATGCACTCTGGATGGGAGGTTAGCAATTTTGTCATTAGCCTTCGTGCAGGTGTCTGTTGCGCTTTGGGGTTGGGTTTTTTTGTTGCTGTTGCTGTTGTTGTTGTTGATGTTCGTCATTCTGCGTGCACGTGCCCGACTGGGATGACTTTAATTATTGCACAGCCTGTAATTAAGTTGATGTGAGCTGATGGATTTTAGGGACCTCGAAGCGGGCAGTAATGTCTGTGGGACGGGCTATTATGAGAGCTCGTGCCTGTGTGATGGTGTGGGATATTTGTCATTTGCGCGCTGTGGAGTTTAGAGTAAACAAATGCATTTTCTTAGGTGAAATGTTTCACTACAGAGGAAGCAAAACAAAAAATGGGAATTTTATAGCTTTTATTCCTATTATTCTATCCTATCCTTGAATCACAAAATTTAGAAGTAATGTAAAATCATGTTTTGATCGTAGCATTATTTTTTCGTT
>KB672798.1:6664-18243 GCA_000349145.1 Anopheles dirus | reverse complement strand
GAGTGGCAGCCGAATCTTGTGAGTGCCTGAGTGCCAGTCTCGGGTGCGTTCTCAGGTCGAAACTCGGATTGTGGACCGCGGGCTTTATATTTTTGCAAAGTTGTTTTTAAAGGACTTTCACAAGTTTTAAAATCCGTAAATTTCTGAGATACAACTTGTTACTTCTTTCGTGCAAATCGTGGTGTCAATTGAAACCTAAAAAGTTTTGTTTTGGCAATTATTGACCGATTGGGCTGAAATTTTCACCAGCTGTGCGTAAACTATTCTTGTTTTATAATCCGTCGAGTTTGTGATCCTACTCCCCCCGTTTGCTCCACAGCTCCCCTGATGTAAAAATCCGCCGACGTTAAAATTTTAAAAACCTTCAAAACTATACGTAAAAATTTTTGGGGGGAAAATTCCATGAAATGGCATACAGAGGCAGCGGTCCAGAACCTACAATAAAAATTTCAGAATTTTCGGTAGCGACCCAAATAGATCCCCTCCCCCGCCCATACCAAAATTGATTCATCACTGGAAACCGAATTTGAGCAGTCGCTTGACAGTCAAGCAGTTCAAGTTGAAATTTAATTTTTTTGACGTTATATCAAAGCTAAACGGTATTGGAATAATAACATAGGACAATTTTTAATTGCTGCTGAATGGATGGTTAGTATTTTCATCACATTTGCCGAACTTGGCTTCCAGTGATGTATCAATTTTGGTATGGGGGCGGATCTATTTCGGTCGCTACCGAATTTTCTGATCAAAATTGTACTATTGGCTTCACTTTATACCTCGAAAAAGAAGAAGAAGAATAATAAAATTCGAAAATTCATATTTTCTGCTTATAATTTGTGACATTTAGTATTCAAATTACGTTTTTATTGTGCATTGTGCTGTTTTAAGTCATAATTGATTAAGTTGTGTATTATTTACGTAGAAAAACACTTTTTATTCGGATATTCAAAGTGATGCCATTTCCACAAATTTGATCGGAAATTTTTTATTTTTTTCGAAGGTTCTGGACCACTGCCCCTATATGCCATTTCTTGGAATTCAGGCGTATAATGAAATTTTTATGAAATTTTTTACGTATAGTTTTAAAGGTTTTTTAAATTTTAACGTCGGCGGATTTTTACTTGAGGAGGCTGTGGAGCGAACGGGGGAGGAAGTAGGGTCACAAACTCGACGGATTATACAGGGTTTTACACATCAAAACTAGATGTCACCAGATTTTTTCTTATCCAAACAGGAAATTTTCAACAATCGTGCACTATGTTCTATTCTATCAGAAAGATCTTCATTTTCATCAAGTCATATTTCCCACATATAGGCCTATTACACATGGTGTTTTTGGATGGAATATGGATGGAATTTTCTGGCAGATTGGTTTGACACATTTTAGCACGGCACGAAAAAATGCGTTTGGCACGATTTACTCATAATCTGTCTTTGATAATCAATGACAGATTTTACCACACGGTGACAGATTATGAATAGGTCGAGCCAAATTCATTATTGCATGCCCATGGTAAAATGTGTCAAACCTATCTGACAGAAAATTCCATCTATATTCCAACCAAAAACACCATGTGTAATAGGTCTATAATAGGCCGATTATACTTGGTAGTTTTGAATGGAATCTGGCTGTCAAAAAGCTACTTTCGCCATACAAAAGTAGATTTTTGATAGCCAGATTTCATGCAAAACTACCAAGTGTAATTGACCTATAAGTGTTAGTAAAGGAACAAATTAAACATTTTTTCACTGAAAAAAAATCTTAAGATATTCATGAATCTCTGGTGATTTACAGGGGTTTCGAGTGTATTATTGACACGTTCAGCACGATTGACTTGTTCGAGCATATAATTGACTCATTCAGCTAATTGTCGAGTTATTAATTGTGTTGATTGTGTTGAAACGTTTAGCAGAAATATTGAGCTGTCAAATTTGTAAACAAACTAGTGCGAAGCGCAAACCACTGCTATCTTCGGCTAGCTAAAAGCTCACTTTTACTGCAACAGATTTTACATATGATTTTATGTATTAACTTTTTTATTTTGATTAACTTATTCGGTATTATAATAATTCATTAAAAAAAGTGAAAATGGGTTTATAGTGTTGTATCATTTGTTATATAAGACGTAGTAAAAGGAGTCTATGCGTGCCTATGCGACCAAAGTGATACAATTAGTCTACTCACGCATGTACTGCATGTAATCTGGCCGCACAAATTCAATTATTTTTTGAGATTGGTTTCACATATTAACATGGTTTTGAGCTTCATGGAAAATATTTGTTAATGGGGAAAAACAATTGAAAATTGGTTTGACTTTGCCTTTGATGCCTTTGCAGGCTCTGGTTTGCCGTATAGTTCAGAGTTGAGACTTTGTGGTACCCATGTATCTCGAGTATCGCAATTGTCTTCATTGATTTTTCTGGATTGCAAATCAAATGTCTTTCTATAAGGTAGCTACTAACTGATGGGATCAATTGATGAAACGTAGAAGGTATAAAAACACACGGCATGGATCGAAGCTCAACATCTCAGGGAATAAACGTACAAATTAATCAACGTTTCTTGGGTGCACAACTCCACTACCTTTTTAGGCCACACGCTCTAAATAAACGGGGTAAACTTGCATGAGCAATAACACCAATGCAAAAATAAAACTCGTGGAAAAGTCGAAACGGGTCTTTTGAAACGGTGAAAGGAAGCAGAACTCAGTTATTTAAGAGGGCTAGAGAAATAGCAAATCGTAAAAAATGCTCTACGTGTAGTTTCGCCTAACCAACACAACCGGTTGTAACTTTTTCCAGCAGAAGGAAGCCAAGGCCACTGTTCAAAACCAGCCTAAAAGTGGAGTACACCGCTGACTATAAAGAATCCAGATACCGGCTGCATCTGGATTCGTCTCATGCTCAAACGATGACCTCGATTGAGCGTCCAGCCGGGGGGGCGCTGGCACTGCACTATGCTGCGGCTCGTGGGTGCCTAGATTGCGTGCGGTTGCTGACAGAAGCTGCACCAGACATCAGGTAAGTGCTTTTTCTGCTTTGAATCCGTTCGTTCTTTAGGAGATAAAGTGACCAGGTAGTGACTGGATGTCAATCTTCTCAAAGCGCCAACACCCAGATGGACAACGATGTGACGCCGGTATATTTGGCTGCGCAAGAAGGGCATCTCGAGGTGTTGAAATTTCTTGTGTTAGAAGCGGGAGGATCGCTGTATGTGCGAGCTCGTGACGGCATGGCTCCTATTCATGCTGCATCACAGATGGGCTGTCTCGATTGTCTCAAGTGGATGGTAAGTTTCAATTTCAAGTTCCGATAGCAGAGTGTAATATTTGATTCAGACGATATTACCAACATTCACAATGTATGTTTACCCAAGGCTTGTAACCATATTTTTGCGAATGTGTAACGATATTTACCTAGTTTAATCTAAAGTTTCCTATGCAGTGCATGCTGTGGATACTGCTATGCGGAGACGCACAAAGTGTTAACAAAATTAAGTTGCAAGATCATCAGATTTGATGATTTATTTAATTAGGGGAGAATAATAGAAAAGGCACCTGAATATCCATATCGAATTTAATAGCTTTCATACAAACACAATATTCACCGACAACAATGATCGCGAGATCGTAACCATTTTCTACACCAAAATATTTGGGAGCATAATTGTAAAATGCATCTCTACACATATTTCCATAAATATTGCTACTATAATACATAGCAACATGCTTATATTTCAATCCATCATAGATTGAAGATCAAGCAGTGGATCCTAATCTACGTGATGGAGATGGCGCTACGCCTCTACACTTCGCGGCCTCCCGTGGTCATCTCAGTGTAGTACGTTGGTTGCTAAATCATGGCGCCAAGCTATCGCTCGACAAGTACGGAAAGAGTCCGATAAATGATGCAGCAGAGAATCAGCAGGTTGAATGTCTGAATGTTCTAGTGCAGCATGGAAATTTGCTAGGAGCGAGTGGTGATGAGTCGCATGATAACCAGACATCGCCAAAACAGCATCGTCAACAGTTAGTTGACGCCTATCAATCACAGGTGTTGCCTGGGGGACCAGGCTCACTGCCAAAGCAGGCACGAACGTCACGGAAGGCATCGGCCGGAAACCATGGACGTGCTGGTAAAGCTCTACTTGGTGGCCACAATCATGGCCACCACAGTAACACAATGATGTCGACCAAGTCATCGACGGGAAGCTCTGACTCCGAGCCGTTCTATTTGCATCCGCCGACTATTCGAAAAACAAAGGTAGGTGAAGAAATCTGGTTGGAATTTTTATAACAGATTTATGGCACTGACGACGATTCTGTTTGTGATTGTTTGCTACACGTTAGGACGGATTGTATGCACGCCAGTCACCGGACAGCTACTATGGCCCCGTATTACCAAACGATGGCGTCTATGTGAATCCTATGCGTCGTGGATCCTCTACGCCACCTAGTCCAAATGGAAGCATTTCCGGCGAATCATTCTTTTTGCACGACCCTCAGGAGGTCATCTATAACCGTGTTAAAGATCTGTTCGATGCTGACGTCTCTCTAAAGGAGGAAAAGATAGTTAATAATCGATCAATTGGTAAGTTAACAATGATATTACTAACAATACTGTAAAGTGTTTAAAATGGTTATTCAGATAAATCAACGAATTTGTGATACTTACTACTGTGTAATGTTACAAACAGATTAAAATTTCAAACTGTTTAACGATGCGAGATAGTATAATACTCATATCTTTGTGACATTCCAATGGTTTTCAAGTGCAAGCGGAAGTTCATTCGAGCAGCAGTGGAGCCGCTAGTGGTTCGGACGAGGATATCTCCGTTTCTTCCTCACACTCTGGCGGCGATGGTGGATGTGATGGTGGCGGTGGTGGTAATGGAGGAAGTGGAGGTGGTGGAGGTAATGGTGGAGGAAGTTGTGCCGGTGGAAATGATTTGATTAACGTCGGCCCCAAGCCTTCGAATGTGAATAGCAGCACCACCAGTCACGAACACGACTACGAAGACATCTATCTAATGCGTGAGGAGACACAATACGCTGGAGGATCCCAGAACAGGAGTGCAATTGGGCGAAGCCACTCACGCGATAGTGGTTCCCATAGTCGATCGGCTAGCGCAAGCTCCAACAGGAGCGACGTCGTCCTGCAGCTAACCGGAAGCAGCAATAACCAGGTAAATATATCAGATGGGTCGCCATGCTACAGTCGATGTAATTCGAACCGATTGGTCATCAATGATAACCAATATATTGAATTGATTATCAATTTATTCCATAATTTGCATGGGCATAACAAAGTTTTCATGCAGGACTGAGTAACATAACGTATTAACTGATGTTGGTAAGTAATAATCATCTGATACATTAAAACAGATTTTCAAAATATTAGTTGTTTTATATCAAAAGTAACCCAAATTAGCAAAATCAATCCTTTTAGGTGTGCAAAGAAACTCGTTTGACACATTTGCTTATAACAAACCCCTAGCTCTTTGAAATATTTTAAAAAATAAAAAATAATATAGCCTTACACAATCAACAACAGGACTGGTTTCACAAATCCACCTGGAACGTTTCCCCCTAGCAAATTATGATATTTAAAAACACCCTGTAGCACTTCCGAAACTGAAATCCAAATCTGAAACATTCCAATTTGTAGGCTTATAATATTCGATCGCTATATTATTTTGTACCCTTTCTTACATTATCTTACTATTCTCTTACTGTTACAATATTTCTTTAAACGTGCTTATAAACATGTCTTTTATACTTAAAAACACTTTTTTTGTGCAAAATTCTTGAACAATATATCAGTGTTTGTCTTTTTACAAATATTATACCTAAAACTATTAGTTCATTTTGTTATAACGTCATGTGGATTGAGAAGTACTTAGCCAGGAGTTTCTTTCCTCAATTTCCACTGTAACCTGGTGACCACCACTTATTCGATGCCATCCCTTATTCTGTTATACTAAATATCAGAGCTTAACTCAATATCAGAGTAAAATTATCGATTCCGATACTTCCGTCCTTCTCAAACCTGTGTTGGAGTAAGAGGTGGGATTTATCATCATCTTATTATGCCCTGGGCGTACTTATGGTAGACTGTGGCTCACGATTAGTTGTTTATGTGTGTATTCAATTTAGTCCATCCAACGGGCATGCCTTAAACAAGAAGAAGAGAGAACATCTTCCTCTGTTTGAAAACCTGTAAGATACATGATGATGATTGTTAAAGCGTATAGCATTTTATGGATAATTATAACAGTGACTAAAACAAGGTCGGTGCCATCTTCACTCGTTATTGTGTCTTAAACAGTCAAAGTTAACTAATCTAAAAAATTACAGATTAGATTAAAGTACATTTAGAAGAAACAATCTTATTTTGCTGGTGCTTGAAACCTACGCTAAAATAAAAACAAAAATCAGTTCCAGCGTTATAAACGCTAAAAATGTGTGTCAATTTTCATCAAAATGGCTGTACATTTTAAGTCCAGATCAGTGCAAGATAGAACTATCATCGTTTCTGTGGCAAGTTTATGTTTGTTCAACCAATGGGTAAAAAGTATGAGATTTTAAATTGGCTTCTGTAATCATATGGTTTTTATTTGCGGCTAATTTCTCGTACCTCTGAATTTCCCAATTCATGCAATTTTCCATATCTCTGTCCATATCTCTCTCTCTCAATTCTTTTTATTTGACGCAGAGCCTTATGAGCAACAATAAGGAGCATATGCTGCTGGCTAAGCGGAACAACTTGCTCTACGAGCAACAGCGCAGTCAGCAGGGAACGAAGCTTCTACCGAAGCCAGTTTACAATATGGGCAAGGGATCTAAGGGCTCGAATCACTCACTCCCTGGAATTCCTTCGCACCGTAAACCGGCTGACGACTACTCCAGCAACACGCTACGTTCCTCTTGCACCACAGACAATGCATATGAGAGCGTTTGCTCGCCGGAGGACGTGTACGAGCGGACGACAGAGATGGGGCTCGCCATCAAACAGCTTCCACACGCCAAATCACACCAGTCCCTAGGTCCCTCGTCCGTATCCAACTCCTCTTTTGCAGCAAATGGAGCAACCGTTAACGCGAATGGTGCCACTAACGGAACCAGCGCTCTTGCAGCGACCGCTCCGACACCGGCTTCCAAACGAAACGGACCGCCGCAGATGAGTGAAGAAAATGAAAATTCAGGTAAGCCTTTGCTGTTACCCTACATTTCCGTGCAATGAAGGGGCCACGACTTCACTAGCCGAGCGAGGTTTTCATGCTCTATTAAAAGCGGAATCGCGCACCTTCATCTGCAGACGTGAGCGAACCTTCGCTTCTCACAAAATAATATTAATGAGCTTGTTCAGTTGAGTGGATGGAAACCCAGCACTGAACCAGTGGAACGAGTGACGAAATTCTTTCTCTGGCTCGTTCTTTCCTTCAAAAAGACTTGTTTTTTTTATTATTTTGAACTCGTCTGTAATGTGCACGTTGTTTTTCACGTTATTCTTTTAAAACTGCTTTATTGTTTAATATCTTCACTAGCTTAAAATTATGGAATGTTTTTCTGTGTTAGTTGTGTTTTTGTTTGTGTTTCTATTTCTTGATGGTTCTTACTTCTCTATTGGTTGCATTCCACATGATCACACTCACGTTCGATGCTGCTATGCATTCGATTATCGTAGTGATGATCGCTTGCTAACAATTACGAGGCATGATGGAAAGCTAAAGTATATGTGTGAATTCCACACGAATTTGGATGAAATCGTACATTTGATGGAAAAACTTTAAAAGGCTCATAAATAAAATCAGAGTTAAATACTTTGACACATTTTCCGATACGCTTAAGCATTCAACCTTTTCAAATTAAATAAAGAAAAGCTTGCAAAGGTCATACAGTGAACCGAATAAACTAGTATATTCTGATGAAAAAAAAACATGAAAAAAACGTTTGAAGATCATCGAAGAATTTACGATCCGAAATGTATGGGAGAGGCTATTAAGTTATTAAGTTATTAATGTATGTGCGTCATTAAGCTCCCTGTTCATCACTCTTTGATGTTATGTAGGTCCATTTCTTCTGATATCCAAGTTATTCTGAGCTCGTGGTTCTGCTTCCGCTTCCTGGCACTTAGCCTCGCATTAGTGAATAAACTTAGTCTAACTAGTGTGAAGAATTTCATATGGTCAATTTTAAGTTTATTATTTTACAAAGATGGAGAAATTAGAACCACCTGCGGCAATGCTAAATAATTTCATTGTTTTTAATTGTCACCTTAATTGACTTCATCAACTATTAAAATCAATAACAAAGTTGAACTTAACAAATATTCTCATGATTTGAACGTGGTTCGTTGAACGAATAATGAATAATCTGATATTGATAATAAAATAAAAATTAAATTGCACAATAGTCCTCTTCGCTTAGCAAATTTATTAACTTCGCTTAACTAAATTTATTACTGTCAAATGGACCGAATACTCCTTTGGTGCAAATCGAGGAGTCAATTGAGAACTAGAAGGCTATTTTTGGCAATTATTGACCGAATGGGCTGAAATTTTCACCAATCGTGCTCAAACTATTCTAGTTTTATAATCCATTGTTGTGGTCCCACCCCTCCCGTTTTCTTCCAGCCTGCTAGGTTTTCTCCCAAGTAAAATTTTTGAAAACGTTGACCTAGAAACGGCCTATAACTTTACGAAATCTTCTGTGTCTTCTGCGAATACGTAGCAGTGATAACAATATAATTCATTTTTGTATAAAATACATGCTGCATGGTAACGTATTGTCAAATGATACATTATCCTATGTAGAGCTATTAGGAAAACTGACAGAAATGTCTGGCTGTTGGATCTGGCCAGAATGCGAGTACTGTTCCCGACATTTAAAAGAAATGGGCATTACCTCTGGTTTCCTTAATTTCATTTATTAAAACATCACTATACAGGGAGCAGCCGAAGTACCCAATTAAAAAAAAGATTAAAAGTGAGTTTCTTTTCATCTTCAAATTATGGTATCTTGAAACAATCGTTTAAATCGGTCAATTACATCAGAATCGCAAAGATGGCAAGCGAAACGTGAAGGCTTTATTAACAACGTATAGTCGTTTCACCGTGGAAACTATCAGATCGATTATAAATCATTTAATATCGAATTACTCATTATTATCTCATTTAAAACCTAGCACATATGATTATGGCGGCTGAGCGAAGTATTTGATATCATAACGAAGCTTAAGAGAAAATACTAATATTTGGATTGTTTATTTTTATATCTGCAACTTAATTGCTTTTTAATTCGTAACTACAACGTCCTTAGCTTTGAGCTGCTTTATTATTATTATCAAAAACAAAAACGAATAATTTCAAAAAGACCCGAGCACGAAAATGTCAGAGTATCCGACCAAGCCTGGGTTTCGATAAGTTCGGATAGTCAGCATTCTACTGTATTATTATAAAAACATGACAACAATTTGTGATAAGCAGTTTTTTGATCGTGAAAAACGATATTTTCTATTTCAAAGAGTAATCTGAATCTATGGTAACGTTACGAACGATATAATAAAATATTAATTAAAATTAAATTCATAGCGTATAAACTAAGTCTATGTTTAAAAATCTGAAGACGACCAAAAATACTTCTTCCATGTCGTAGAAATTCTGCGCTATTTGCTTCAAACTGTTTATAATTATTTGATTGTAATTTCGTAGGTCCTCCGCCACCACCACTCCCACCACCATTGAAAGCGAGCAATTATGCCATTACAGGGCACGGCGCGCATCCAGCTGCTGCCACTGCAGCTGCTGCAGCGGCAGCAGTCGCCGCTGCCGCACTAATTGGATCCGGCGGTACACGTGATGGGTATGGTTATTCAAAAGTACCGAGAAATGCGATAGACCATCAGACCGTGGCGGGTTATGGTGAACAACAACAGCAGCAGCAATATCACAATCTGCAACACAAGCGCATGCTGCATCGTGAGGATGGAGGAAACCAGGAGGCAGCAGAACAAAACAATGGCGAACATCAGGACTCGGATTCCGGGTTGGAGGTGTTGGAGGAGTCTACGCTCAAGCCCTCTGATTTAATACGCGGCAATCACAATCGTAGCATGTCTATTATTTCGGGTAAGCTCCAACTTCGTGGTTTAAGCTAAGAACGAAATCTATTTTGAACGCAGGTACAACCTAAAGATTATCGGTAAAATCCATTGTGATGACACATTCCGACCTGACCTAAGTAGTTTAAATATCATCAGGTGTTAAATTAATAAAATAGTTGTTTAAATAAATTTGATATATATATATATATATATAAAAGCTGGAAATAAATTACTCTCGCGTTAATGTGGCGAGAGTAATTTATTGCCAGCTTTGCTTTCGGCTTTGCTCAGGTGGAGATGCGACTCGCATTTTGCCCTCAATCGTCGGAGATTTGAGCAGGAAATACGAAGCGGGAAGTTTTTAATGCAATGAAAAGGAGAAACGATCGCTCTTACAGTTGCTTGCGCTAAGCGTGTGACGAAAAAAACAATCGGATCGGCGGTTTTCCCGGGGTGGTAAAGGCGATTATAAGGAGAAGGAAGGCAAAATGAAAATGATCTCTCCACAGATGTATGTGTGTGTGAGAGAGTTTGCGTGTACAATATGAGGATTGGAAAAGTTCCAGTTGGTGTTTGGGATAGGGAAATGCAGGGAAGAAATAAAAGATGGATGGCACGTTGAAAGCAGCAGATACTGCATGATGAAGCAATACTAACGATATTTTTCCTTTATCTCGTTTCCTTCATCTTCTTTACCTCGGACATTCAATCACCCTGCTCATGCGCACTTTCGTGTACCGTATCATGGTGTGCCGCAACGAACAAACCTCGTGAGCAGCGAATAAGAAAGCCAAGCTAATCCAAGGCAATGGCAGCGTCGGTGGCGGTGGCGGCAGCGGCAACCTACATAGCCTATGTGCACCAGAAAATGGCTTACCATACGGTTCCAAGGCGCCCCGGGCTGGTGCAGCAGCGTCAGTCGACGACCAGCACTACCATCAGCAACATCACCATCAACCGCGATTGCTGAACGTTCAGCCGGTGGCACCAAACAACCATCAACAACACCAGGGACCGAACCTGGTGAACAAGCAGCTTGTGCTGCCGTTCGTGCCACCTAGCTTTCCGAATGGTACCGGTGATGGATCTAACCACCTGATAAAACCGTCGGAATATTTGAAAAGCATTAGCGATAAAAAGTCCAATGCAGGCTCGCAGAGGTTAGTGATGTGCTCTAGTAGGAGATAAATTGACCTGTAGTTATGTGAGAACATAGGAGGGTGGTAGTAGGAGGGTTGTTATGTGTGGACGAGTGCCCTGTGCTAATCAACATCAATCGATCAATGTGCATGCAAAGACAAGCTATTAGGACCACGTGTGAATCCGATATGGTTGACCGGCAACTACAAACTTCTTATCCAGCATTTCAACCGAAAGTGTTACTAGTTTGCATTCTGATCTTACGACGATAATCAAATCATATATTGATTATATGTATATATATATTTCATATTTCATATATATATATACATATA
>KB672797.1:10950-22196 GCA_000349145.1 Anopheles dirus | reverse complement strand
TATATATATATATATATATATACATTAATATTTTTACGTAAATATTATTATTTATATATATGTATTTATTATTTATACTGATGTTTGTGAACTTGTCAATCACTTTACACATGTATTTAAACATGTTTTCATGGAATGGCATAATGACTGGCTCTTAACATAAGGTTGGAATTATGGAATTGACATGAATTGCTTATATGGGTTTAATTTGTTTAAAATAGTTTTCGAATTCATTCAGTACCTCCCAATCTCTTTTCCGGACTTCATATTCCAAATCCCATTTTTGGCCTTCGCACGTATACATACGGTTGTAATATTCTTTAACAATGTCTTTCAACTGGTCTGCAAATGGGAAAAGCGAGTTTTGATACATACATAAAACATATTCTGCCTCATCTGAAGTCCTTGTTATCAATGATAACTATCGTTTTTTATGACCGGACTAAACTACTACGTAAGTAAATACAAAAATTGATTTTTTTCATACATTTTTTATGTTATACATCATGAAATTAGGGTGCTACATATAACATATAGCAACCCTCATAATAGTTTTTTTTATTCGACACATATTAGGTTCTGCTAGTGACATAAAAACAAAAGTATGCAAAACCAATATGCTCTAATTGTATTTCCATTTTGAAATGTTGATGATAATGTATTTAAACAATAATGTATCTTTTATATTTGCCTGCAAAGCTAGATTAACGATTTGTTAATCTTTATTTAACAAATGGATAATATTCATTACTATTTTGTTTTTTTTTGATTACTCAACGCTCAACGCACGTTATGTATAAGCTCATTAGACTACCAACTGAATCATTATCATATTGCATCAATTTTATTACACAGCAGGGTTTTAAACTATATTCCACGATATCTGAAACTGTTGTTAGTATAACGAATAAGCGATTTAAGTGTTTTTTCATTATTCAGCCATGTAAAACACATTCAAGACCATAATGCTTTTGTATTTTTTGTTTTTTACTTTTCATTGGCAAAATACAAATATATTTTTATTACTTCCGTTGCTTTGTCATCAGATAAAATAGAAAAAATAATTGATTTTCACAAGCGTAGCATTGAATAGAGCTTGCACGACATAGTAAGTAAATATGTCAACGAAGAACGATAAGTATAATTGTTTGCAAGATTGCGTCGTATTTTGTGGGTTTTAAACTATAATATTTTAATTACATGCCCCAAATAATTTTTCGTGTTACTGGCAATCAAAAAATAAAACAAAGAAAAACAAAAGCTTCATGTATTGTAGCATAATAATAACATCCTTCTATTAAACTAATTATTGAATGCACACAATAACAGACAACTGAGTTATAGAAGAATGCTTCCATGTGTGTCCATGTTGCTAGTGTCAGAAAAAAACAAGATTGAGGGAAATCCTTTGCCTGTTCTAGGCATCAGGATTTAATCTTCGATGCATCTTGTTTTAATTTCTTTTCGTTTTATTATAAATTATGTGTAATATGTTTCAATAATTACAACAATCTCAAAAAGGGCATTCAAATATCTATTCAAATAAAAAATAATTGTGGCATTAAAATGTTTACCTCAAACTGTTTCAATTTTTCCGTTCTTTCTAAATCAAATTTGTCACCTTCCAAACCAAATACCCTATTCCAATATTCCTTACATATTGTCTGAAGTTCAGCTAAGAAGAAGGATGAAATAGGCAAGAGTTTTGTTGTATTATTTTGATATTTTTTTGTTCATTCGATTTAAATACAATGATTTTCAATTTTTGTCAATTGATTTATGAATTCAAGTAAAATGTCCTTTTAACAAGTTTGTCGAAATAAAATAACCCGCTTTTCAAGTTTTTCCCTGAATTTGATTAATATTTACTAAATATGAGAAAAAAATAGATTTAAAAATTTAACAGTATGACTGAAATGGAATTTGAACTATTTAAAGAATAATAGCTTTTCAATGAGTATTGCCCTAACAAAAAGTTACTCTGTGATCGTTGGTGATGTGATATCCTGAACGACAAGAAAGTATAAGAAGTATAAGAAAGTATAAGAATGTCGGTATCCCGACGTACGTTTCGAGTGGACTTTTCCCAAGTCCCGAAACGTCCAGCCACATCAGATGCTATAAAGTTCATGTGGCTCAAGCTTGGCTTGGCCACTTCAAATGCACCACGAAGGTCATAGTCGCAGTTGATTTAGGTATCAACAGTTAAAGGAAATGTTCGCCTTCATTTTGGTGTTTATCAAATGAAGGACAAGTAGGGATATTATAGTTGTTTGTCAAATAAAAACATAAAGTATCGCGAATTTTGGGGATTTTTTGGAACATTTTCATAACGTCCGTCTAATATTATAAAAATATTAGGAAATTTTTATATTTGTATTAACAAAATTATATATTTTATCAATATTTATATTGAGATATAATTTTTTATAAAAGCCCGTTCACATGAAGCGCAACTTCGAAATAACGTCAAATTCGCATCGCTTTGTGTAGACTCGATAAGCTGCAAGAAAGTTGCGCCTGAGATAAAGCAGACTGCATTTCCTAACTGTTGTGCGCTTTTATCACTGAATTCATCAAATGAAAATGCCACAATGACTAAAATACAATATCCTTGCAACAAATATCTATGTTTGCTTACGTTCCCCCTGAAGAACCCCAAAACTATTTTGACAGATAAATGCAACTGACAGCGCTAACAGCATTCGCGCTTGACGAGTTGCAATTCATGTAAACGGCCTTTAACAATCTCTTACTTTGATTGCTTATATCTCGGAACTTATTCACATAAGTACTATGTGTTTTAGGCTTTTGAAATGTATAAGTATCTATTTTAAGTTTTTTTTTCGTTAAAGCAGTATCTCAAAAATTACATGTTGAATTTCGCGCACCAAATTGAATTTTTCGTGCAAAGGTTGCACCGGTGCACACGCCGACATCGGTGCCCGTACCGACACCAGTGCATGCGTCGACACAGCTGCTCACATCGACACACCGTCACCGATGCCCGCAGATACCGGCACCGCCACAGACATCAAATCCTGCGCGGGACTTCAAAATCCCTCTCATCCCCTTTACTTCCGTTCCATCTTCCAGTGGCACAGAGGGACATCGAACAGTGACGCTTCGGTTTTTATAAATATCAGGACCACCCTCCCAAACACACGAAAACCGAGAACACGGTAGTAAACGGTAGTTTTGACTCACGTGTAGTGTTGGGTCGTGAGCGAAAGAGCTACCTCAATTGCTCCGCTCACCTAAATGAGCGCGCTCAGTGCGCTCTATTTTAAATATCAGGTAGCTCCGCAGTGAGCGAATTGCGCTTCAGCCCTTGTTTGCGCCTACAGTTAGGCAATGAGGATGTACGGATTGCTAACTGCTACCCTAGGAGAGAGACGAATAAATTCTAGCATTCTAAGTTCAACCATCGACTGAGTCACATGTGATTTAGAGCTGCCGAAACAGCCCTTATTACACAGGGTATTTTGTCGATGGTATTTTCTGTCAAAAATGATTCCATCGAAGTTTTTGTCAGAAAATTTCATGCCGTGTGTTTCCGATTTGACCGATTTGACAGAAAATACCATTCAAAAATAAGGGATAAAGAGTTCGCGAGCCCAAGGAGCGCGCGAGCCCATGGAGCGCGCGAGCCCATGGAGCGCGCGAGCCCAAGGAGCGCACTGAGCGAGAGGAGCGCACTGAGCGAGAGGAGCGCGCTGAGCGCGCGAGCCCAAGGAGCGCACTGAGCGAGAGGAGCGCGCTGAGCGAGAGGAGCGCGCTGAGCCCGCGAGGAAGAGGAGCGCTCGAGCGAGAAGAGCACGCTGATCGCAGAAAATAAAATAAACTTTTTAGTTCACTTGTTATTTATAATATGTAATATTTAAATGTAATATTTAAAAACAAATAATACATATTTTTATTCAAAAATTAAATTTTTATCAGTTAGTCTTAATTGTGTGTAAAACTATTTTGCTTGATAAATAATATTTAATTTGCGAATAAAAATATTAAAAATTGCATATTAGAAATAACAAGTGGATTAATAAGTTTCTTTTATTTTCTGCGATCAGCGTGTTCTTCTCGCTCACGTGCTCCTCTCGCTCGCGGGCTGTTTGCGCTCAGCGTGCGCCTTTCGCTGGCGGGCTCACTGCGCTCAGCACACGCTCTGCGAAGCGCAATTCGCTCACTTCGGAGGTACCTCTCGCTCATCGCTCACCAAGGTGAGCGTGAGCCCATCGCTCCGCTCATTCAAAAGAGGTAACCCAACACTACTCACGTTTAATCTGCGTTCGGTTTGAGAATGTAGATTAAATGTAGATTCCTTGTAATGTTTACGCACTCTCGGCGCAGAGATCAGTGCGAAGATTTTTCAGTCGAATATGTTACCGTAATACCTACGGAATGCAGATTTATCTATTATTCTTGCGGGTGATTTCAGCTCTGTGTTGAACTTAAAAGACGTGCATTGAGGCAAGAATTTTATCATCGCTCTGCAAAGCTATTGCTAAGTGCTAAGTGGAACTATTGAACAAGACGATGACAAAATTTTGGATCGTGGATGGAATGGTGGGCCCTATTTGGGAAAATAAATATTAAATCGTTTTTAATCTGGAAAACCAAACAAAAATACTCAGAGATTCGCTTGCATTATGATATCCTCTACATGAAGCTCAAGTCCTCATACGAAAAATAACTCACCGATCCTCACCGTAAGCTGATCGATATTAACTGTATAAAAAGAAACTTGCTTCTCTAAAGGAGGTGATTGTCAGAGGACGCGCATAAAAGTAACGAAGTACGAATGAGTGGTAAAACTTTCTCTCTTTTTCTTATAGGACTTGAACGAAAATTTCACCTGTAGGAGAATAATTCCCGGAAATTGTATCATCAACAATGAGTCCATGGATACAGTGATCCATACTCCACACACATACTACATCTTCTCATCACCAGACTAGAAGGCGTATGCTAGAGAGAGATGAGATTACACTGCCACCCAGTGGTCGGTCATTCATTCAGTGGCCAATGTATACTTGTTGACAACATATTGTCAAAATTTGGCGCCTCTATCACTTTATTTACATTAGCTATGTTCAAAACAGTGAAAGAACTCCATTCTATGATTTGTTCGAACCGCCTGCTCAATCCGAGCCTAACAAAGTTCGTGCCATTGTGACACACTTTGTATTGGCCGGATATTATTGGGCAATTTTTCTAAGATTCAGGCACTTCTGGAGGAGGTAAAATCTATCGAAAAGAAACCTAGTACCGGCCATAATAAGTTCCCGAGGAAGGTGTTCCTGTGTCTCAAAATCAGCGAAAAGGAGATGTCATGTCCCTCTTCTTTTCATCGTCGCTAGCATTGACCGGAGCGATTTATAGTACGGAGTGCCTCCCAGAAGTTCATTACTTCATAAAAAATATCACGATTGGTGTTTTGGCCACGTCTAGCTCTAGGCCCACTCCTCGAAGCGAGCGCTGGAAGAAATGGAGCAGTTGGGCATTCCGGTGGCGCTCACGCATGCTAACCCTCCTAACGTGCCACAGCTCTGTCCGATCGATATTTTTTGGACACATTTGACGAGGAGAATATATTCAAATAATTTCGTGGCCAAAACCGGGGATGAATTCATGAAAATGGCAACCTAGGAACTGAAGATAATGCCAACATTTTTTTTTCGACACCTATGGCCAAAGTTCCGGTCAAGTGCCGCCAGGTGGCCCGGAACTGAGTGGACATATTTTTGTTCAGTAATAGACATAATATAGAAACAAATTTAATTTGGTTTGATAACGTATCTTTAACCGTTTATTTTTACTATCCGTTTGAAAAAAGTCGCTTTTTTGCAAACAAACGCAAACGTTAGAGCGGGAGAGTCAATTTGTCCACGAATGAGACGAAACGAAAAAGTACACTGAATATTTTTTCGTCGGGTATTTAGCGTTTCGAGTCCAAGAAGAAGACAACGTTGGTTGTATGGAGGGAGCTCATGGCTCTGCCAGGGTAGATACCTTAACGCATAGCGTGTAAATCTCCGTTGGATGCTTTCCAGACGACTAATGGAGCGGACAGAGACAGGACACCTGACAATACAGCTGTACTCTAAAATCGAACGCGCAATAGCACAATACACGGTTTTCAAGCACATTGGGTCTCGGAAATCTTTGCATATTCTCATCATTAGACGTAATATTTGGTTTGCCCTAGTTGCTAGCCTTTCGATGTGTTCGTTTTTGCTATCCAAGCATGTTTTCTTCCAACATGTTTTTGCTATCCAAGCTGTGGTTTGTAGCGTCAGTGTATGGCGCACGTGCTATGGACACAGCAAAGATCTGTCACAGGATAGGATGCCTGTTGTGGAATGGATCCGGAGGCATCCGTGTCCCTCTACAGCAGCTCTGCCCCGCAGCCGTTGAAGTTTAAACCTCCACATCCCGGCAGTCAACACCCAGGCACTGCTAACCAACCGGTATGTGACGGAACAGGCGAGTCTGCGACTCGGAGCCCAGCACATAGTTTGTGCTGGGAATCCTCCGAACATAGCCTCTATTCCGTCAACATACCCCTGCCTCAGGTTAGTTGTTCAGCTGCTTGGATACATCTCATCAACGCCAATATCGACAACCAGGACCATTCGTAAAAAACTCGTTGAGCGACTTCCAGACGCAAAGGTCACAGCCACATCCACATCCGTTATTTGGCGACGAGTGTGGATAAACATTGGCGATCACCGTTTGTCATCGCAACAAAGGGCGATTTTATTTCTGTTGGTAAACAACAAAGTACCGCACGGGCAGCTCTTGCGCAGCATGGGTCGCTCATCGTCGGCAGCATGTGCCGTGTGTTCCTCGGAAGAGTCCCTGGAACACAAATTCGTATCATGCAGAAGAGTATCTGCTGCATGGCACACTTTGCAGCAAGCCATGCAAGTCGTCGTCCCTGGTTATAACCCGTCATTCCTGTCCCTCCGCTTTCCTGAGCTAGGTAACATTAGCTCAAGCAAGCGGATTCCTATCCTATGTTTGTTTGCAAACTACATCATCCATATCATTGGAAACAATGATACTGTGATTGATTTAAAAATCCTTAAATGTTCATTGTAACCCCTTGTATGTCAATTCTCTGTTTTCCCCAAATTCCCCAAATAAATTGTCAACTAGACTATAAGTTAGTTTTTTTTTTAAATAAAAACAATATTTTATTTAAAAAAAACCGCTGCCACCCAGTGGTCGGTCATCAAGTCAGTGGTCAATGCATACTTGTTGACAACATACTGTCCAAATTTGACACCTCTATCACTTCATTTACATTAGCTATGTTCAAAACAGTGAAAGAACTCCATTCTATGATTTGTTCGTACCGCCTGCTCAATCCGAGCCTAACAAAGTTCGTTCCATTGTGACACACTTCGTATTGGCCGGATACTATGTCGTTTTTTTTTTGTTTTTGTTTTTCTGTTTGTTCGGCTACGGCTACTCGTGCCTGCCGAAGGATGAGAAAGGCGATAGGGGTTCGCCAATGACCAAAGGCGCAACCAGGCTACCATCACCACAAACCAAAATATCACCAAAATACCACATCATCATCGTCACCATCACCATCATCACAACCACACGCAAACACCATCACCCATCCACAAACACCAACAATAGCATCAATAAACCCGAAACACACCACAACTCCAACCGGACAGTCACACCATCCAGCACAACAGAGTAAGCCCGAGATAAGGCCAAACTATAGGGGGAATCAAAATGTCGGTGCACGTAGGCACTGGGAATATGCCCACTAAGGCCGTCATACTATTAAATAAAAAATTGTTTATAGATGCTTTGAGCCAAGTGGCCTCTTTCGCCCCTAATTAAAAAATACCACAGGGAAGCTCATGCGCAGGATGGGCTGGTCATTGTCGACGGCATGTTTAGTGTGCTCCATGGATGAATTCCTGAAGCACAAGTTTGAATGCTGCTCAAGGGTATCTGCTGCATGGAGCACGTTGCAGCAGACAATACAAGTCGTCGTCCCAAACTATAATCCATCTTTCCTGTTCCTCCGATTTCCTGAGCTAAGTAACATTAGCTCAAGCATGCGGATTCCTTTCCTATGTTTGCTTGCAAATTACATCATCCACATCGTTGAAAAGAATTCTGCACACCAGAAAATAAACTGCACACCAATCAAACTTTTTCTTGTTTTGGTATTTGCGTTGCACACTTGAGTATGTCTGATAATTTAGATAATTAAAAATATTTTACGGTTTTGCATATTACTAGATTGTTAGGGACCTATTCAATGATTAACTCACACTTTAGAACATGTCTGGGCATGTTGAGTTACCCTTGGAGAAATTAATTTTATAATTATAACTCTTATGCTCATCCATTTAATTCATCCAACAAAAAACACGACGATCGTCCTATGTCTAGAAGCATGAAAGATCTGATAGGATATCCTGTACCCATGAGTACTTTTGGAAAATAATAAAACAGCATATATCATAATTATCCAATTTTTGTGCCTTCTGGATATACCGTTCTTTTCTAAATCAAGTCAAGGTTATCAAGCAGAGTTTTTTTTTTCAAGCGTGTCGAGCAGTCTAAAAAAGTAAAAAGCGTATCATTTGTTTTGGTTGTATTTTTTTCAAGGAAACTTACTTTATTCCATGAAGATTTATTTCTACTATCATTGTAGGTTAGCATCACATTTCTTGTTAAACCTCAAAAATGAAAAGTGTTTATTTTCAATAAATAATAATTAATAATAACTGAGAACCACATAAAATTTTAAAAAAATATATATATCTTCCATTTTTTTCAAGATTGATATGCTGTTTGCGACTACTTTCGCATTCGAAATCATCTATGTATCGGAATAGATGTTCCTATAGTTGAACATTAATTTCGAAATATTTACAAACATATCGTAAATCCTACGGTCATAAATTTATTGTAAACTACTCTGCAGAACACGACTGATGGTCATCAAAAGCTATAAAATAACATATTATACATCGTGGTCAATTATACATCGTGGTCAGCCAGATACAGTATAGTAGTTCGTGTGCATAATGTGTAATGATCAACTTCATATAACTGTTGTTGTTTGATGTATTATACACGTTTTGAGCCACTGGCTGCTTTCGCCTCTTACATTCAGAACTGTGGTAAGTTTGAGGCAACATATTTTTTAAGCTCCTGTTTTACAATATTCAACGTTATGTTTCATTCCTTAATCGATGAAAATCAAGGGTACCTAACTGTACTTGCAAATAGCTCAGAAATCATCGTCTAAAAGTTTTTTTTCGTCCATTTCTCTCAATTACAAGTAAACAATAACTAATTGAGAGATGCCAACCATCACATCTGTCAATGTATGGATAGATTGAATGTTCAGGACATATCGCATGTCTTTATTGAACCCAAGAAAGAGCATCCGATCATATTGATCACGGTGTAGAAAACACCATCATACGTGTGTAATAATTTTTATTTTTTAAATTTAAAAAACAAACATATATTTTGTTTGTTTATCTCAATAAATAAAGATAAACAAAAATTTTGAGAATAATTACCTCAAAATAATCCAATTTGAGGAAAAAGTATATATTTAAGTTATAAAATATTTATATTTAAGTTACACATAGAACACAGATTAAAAAGAGAAACTAAATTGAAACAAATTAAAAATTAACTTAACAAAAAACTTTGACTAGTGAGTGCTTCCATATTTTTTAAATTTTAAACTGAAAAAGTTTTATTGTTGAAACGCCGCTATCAGTTTGTTAATCTGTTTCTATCATCAAATCGAAAAGTCTTACGTATATGGAATCTCACATAGCTCATTATTAAATCTACTGCATCTTATGCGTAGACAAATCTATATGTATAATTAAACAGAATTAAACTTTATTTACGAAATAACATATTTAAAGTGAGAATAGGAATATCAATCAGAGGGAAGGAATGCTACGACAGTACAACCGCATACAAAAACCATAACTGTAGGCGTTTATGTTACTGTGCACACATTAAAATACATAAAACTTAAGCCAGCGCAGAAGTTACGAGTAGCGAAAAAGTAAATGATGGCGGCAGCAGCAAAGACTTGGCACTAGCTGAGGTTTGTTGCTAAAGCTGGGGATTCAAGTTATAACCCCTTCCATCTAAAATTGTATTCTTTTTTTAACATTGTTTCGCATTTAACAAAAGCTTGGAAAATATAATTGGATCTCCTGTAAAAAATCAATTCCATGTAAAGACGACCAACAAAAGAAATTTTATGTTTCCGTTAACGTCTAGTGCACCTCACTGACCTCGTATATATGGAGACCAAATTGGCATTTTTTAAATCATATGTAATCATTAGATTTCTAAAGAATTGCTTTGAAATTGTTTGGATCTAATAATGTGAATACTCGCATTATTTGTGATGGTAAAATAATTTGTTTCTGCAAACGATCAGTTCGTAAAATTTATATTCTTCAAAAAATAAAATACCGAACGTTAGTTCGGCTATTTTACACCACAAAATTTATTGTTCACAATTTAATTTGATCTTATAAAAGATTGGATCAGTTAAGCCCATTCGCTGACTTTTTCACTTGTGTTTTATTTTTATTTTTATTTTTATTTTTTAAGATTTGCGAGCGGTTAAAATTGCTGTCTGCTATTTTATTCGTTATAAGCGGTTTGCTGAAACCGAGTTAGCAGCCCTAGCATCACATTTCGCTCAAACAACTGTTATTATGACTTTAATCATTAAGCAGAGTTTCATCCATTTTAGGTGAAATTAAATTTGCTTGCCTCAAAATCCTTCTTGGATACTTCATACTCATAATCAATTTTTTCGCCTTCCAGGGAACATATTCTTTTGTGGTATTCTTTGCATATGTGCTTCAGACTTGCTACAATTATATGTGAATGAATAATGTAAAAAGTAATAACAGATTTTCATTGTAATAACAAAGTATCGCATAATACGATACGGTAATATAGTAATTCGATATAAAGTATATCGAGTCTATCATATCAGGATAGAACAATAAAAAAAAACATTTGCAGAATAGTGGAACAGCATTTTCCGTATCATTGCACAAACATGCTCCTTAGTAATACGATTCAACAACAGGAAAAAAATGAAATAATAATTTAATGATTTCATTCGTTATAATAAAAAATATAAAACAATGAATAAAAAATAAATAAATAAATAAATAAATAAATAAATAAATAAATAAATAAATAAA
>KB672797.1:0-10541 GCA_000349145.1 Anopheles dirus | reverse complement strand
CAGTACGCACATCTCTAGTTTCAATCCACTTGCAGAACAACTCATTCGCTCATCCATTCATGTTGATTCACTCTCTCTTTCATCCACTCTATCAGACAGATAATGCTAACTACACATTGAACACAAACATTAATGGGAGGTGCTCTGTTCAAATAAAAAAAAACTAACAAACCAACTAACAAACAAACATAGAAATAAATAAATAAATAAATAAATAAATGAATAAATAAAAAAATAAATAAATAAATAAATAAATAAATAAATAAATAAGTAAATAAATAAATAAATGAATAAATAAATATATAAATGAATAAGTAAATAAATTAATAAGTAAATAAAAAAATATGTAAGCACATAAGTAAATCAATAAATAAATAAATAAGTTTATGAAGGAACGTGCAAGCATATATTAATAAAAATAATCAAACCGATTTAATCAATCATTTACAATACAGTTCGTTACACAATTATACTTTAACCTATTTTGAAAATAAAACGAAAATTTCAAGAGATTAAAGTAATGTTTCAATTGGTCGTAGTCAATAACAAATTATTGACATTATGATTTATGCTGTTTTTGGTAATACGTATAGTATATTTTTCATCATTGTCAAAATAGCTCCATGCATCATAACCACATAATCGATTTCAAATTATTTTCAAAACACATTTTGTTTTAAACAAACATGAATATCAAAGGCTATTTTAAAGAACTTTAACGAACTTATAATGGTTCCAACATTTATGCTCTAAATAAGATATTTTAAAAGCTTTATTTTTTATAATATTTTTTTAAACACAATTTAATTCTATAATAATAATTCAGATAATAATAATGATGAACACATAACCATTTAAACCATGTGTGGTTATTGCTGACTCAACACCCGTAAGATGTACAAAATATAATTAAAGTAGCATTTTGATAAGTGTTGATCAAATCAGGAAATTTAGGGTGGTGTACGCGCATACGCACTATATTGTACTGTGCATACATTTCACACTTCGAGTTTTCGCATGCCTCGACCACTTATTGATAGATTTTATATAAGTAGCCCCAATGCATCTAACTAGATAGGTCCTATATAGCTTCTACATAGGTTGGCTGCACAGGTCTTACACATCTAACACCTATTAACAAGCGAAAAGCACCTGTGCACACAGCACTCTGCCAAAAACTAATTGTGCTCGAGAAAATTGAAGCCAACCTATATGACCAAAGCATTCCAAAAATCTAAACGCAATTTTATCTGACTAGATTTCGTGTTAGGAACCTTACAACTACCTAGAAGAGGCATTGACAAAAATTGTTCATAAAAATGCCTATTGTCTCGAAAGAACAAAAAATTAGTATAAGTACGTATAACAATGGAAAATGTTAATTATTTGTAGGCTGTAGTTTTGATATTGGTATATCAGTTTTGTCTATTTCTTAAAGTTTTCGTTTTGTTTTCAAAAATAGGTGTTAGTAGAATTATGTATGGTATTGTATAGTTATCTGGAAATTTATGTAATCAATGAATTTAATTTAAATATTTAAATATCTATAAAAAATAATAAAATAAACTGTATTCAGTTAAGATTTTCGGCTAAAATTCCTAAACATTTAAAAGTTGTTTACAGTAACATTTATCTTATTTAGTTGTAGTAGTTACAGTATACATTTATGTTCATTAATCATAGATATCGTCGGCAACAGCAATTAAATTTTTCAACAATGGAGAAAAGATACTAGAGACATTCAAGTGGTATGCAATTGAAAAAAAGAAAAAAAATTGCCCAATATTGCAAATAGAGCAAACATTCTTAGCTAACGAGAAAGAAACCAGCATTGCTTTGATAAAATGAATAGAATCTAAAAAGTACACACAAAAGAGCGAGAGAGAGGGAAAGAGAAAAACATAGTGACAGATTGAGATAGATAGATGAAATCAGAAAGAGAGGGACATATTATGCAACACAGATGTACACTTTGATCTTAGCCTTCAGGCTGCCAAGCGATGCAACAGAGATCTAGAACCATAGATTTTATCGAAGTAATTGGATCGATTATTTCAGAAAGTGTTGCATAACAGCAGAGTAGCATTCGATGCTAATATATTTTGTTTATATAGCTGGTTTAGACAAAGTGCGAGTCTATGTACCTCCATATCTTTCCTTTTAACAACATACTCAAGGTCATACTTCTCTTCCTCCAGGGAATTTATACGCTGATGATAGTCACGTAGAATCTTTCTCGCTTGATCTAATATTGAAAAAGGATGTCAACCGGTAATCCAGTCACGAAGTGCATGTGTAGGTAATATTGTGTTATAAAATCAAATATTGCAATAAATTGTCTTTGTTGTTTTATAACCCAGCAATAAATAATCTCATGTAATCAATATTTATTGTTACCGTATTTTTCTTTGTATAAGAGATCGTTTTTAACAAAAGTTAAGGCTTCACAAAAGAGGATCTTCCACACAATGGGGAAAAAACTTGTAGTAACTGTATGCAGTGTCGTGCTGCAGTAAATGGATTCAATAAAGTTTTCTCTATCAATTGTCATGAAGTCAGAGAGAGATCATAAGAACAGTAATGTCAGTCAAGGCACTTAGGCTCTGGCAATACGGACTCTACGATCGCCATACCCGTAAAAACGATCGCCATAAACTAAAAAAAAAATCATCATGAAGTGTCTCTTAAAATATTTCACAGAAATTTAAAATTGTCTCGATAAATTTAATTATTCTTTTAATGATATGTTCGTCTTGCTTCTTACGTATAAAACAATTACAAATCACAAAGTTAAAGGAGAATATTGGAAAAATATTATGTTTATATATTTATAACATAAAATAGGTTAAGCTAAGGGACAACAATGAACACATTTTAATGTGGCATTTCAAACAATGAATAAAGAAGGACTTCCGGACTTCGTTTAAATATCTGTATCATTTTTGCCAAAAATGTGGACGATATGGTTAACAAACAAACTTATTATTTTACTACGTATGTCTGCACCAATGCCATGCAGCGCAGACAAATACAGCAAGCTAAACGATAACGTTGATAAAATAGACTACACTAAAACCACAGAGCTGGGGATAGTGAAACATTCAATTTACATTCGGATAATCCTCACTCCTTCACCACTTCATGTACAAATGAGAGATACATATTAGAATAAAACTGACTTTAAAACCATTTATATTTCACTAAGTTATTATTCAAGTTATATTATGTGATGAAAAATATCTCCAATTGTATTTGATTGACAAAAATTCACTAATAGTTCTTGAACATGCTAGAACAATGCAAAATATAGAACAATATCTTCTATTGATTCGAAAAAAATTAGGCTAAGATATGAGAAATTTAACTCAGATATATGACTCTGATATACTCAGAAAAATACGGTAGTAAGACAATAGTATGTTTTATTAGCATACAGTTATAGCCTATTTTTCATTATTAGTTTTTTGAGAAACATAAATGATTTCGTAAATATACTGATCAATGTGGATATGTTGGTTTCTGTGATTTGAGTATTATTTTTATACAAATGTTTGAATATCGAAAAGAATTAAGGCTAGATGTGCCAATCGAAGAAGGCGTGTCTTTGAGGTGGTTATGCCAATGGAAGCAAAATTTAAAAAAACTTTAAGGTAGATATTAATGTATATATGTGCACTTATTTATTTAAAAGAAATTGAAAGAAGTTTAAAGGTTTGGAGTACAAATGAGCTCGTGGTGTTTTGATATCAGATGTTTAACTAGTTTAACATATGTTTCAATAAACTAGCAGTACTACTGATTTAAAATAGCATTATTTGTTTTTTTCCACCATCTGTAATTTTCCTGGAGCTGATCATAAATGGGAATGATCCACATGAATGAAAATCAATAGACTATTGAAGCGCAAATATGTCAGGGTTTTTGTTTTAACATCGAATTGCGCATGGTAAGTGGCTAAATTTCAACAACACAAAATGTCGGAGAACGTAAAGATACTCCGGCCATATCTCAACATCGACAACTAAGCCGATTATTTATGGTCAGAAAAAATGTGACCAGCAGGGTTTAGTCTATTATTAGTTACTACAACCAAACTGACAGATTCCAGGGGAAACGACAGTTGATGCGTTTGAATCGAGTATTGCGAGAAAAATGGCCATAATACGAGGCGAGGTACGATAAAGGCATTTTTCAGCATTACAATGCTCTACCACATGTTTGAGCAGATAAAAGTGTACTTAACACATACGGTCAAATGGACCGAATACTCTTTTGAAGCAAATCGAGGTGTCAATTGACATATAGAAGGCTATTTTTGGCAATTGTTGACCGATTGGGCTGAAATTTCCACCAGGTTCCACCAGACTATTCTAGTTTTACAATCCGTTCAGTTTGTGATCCTGCTCTACCCGTTTGCTCCCCAGCCCCCCTGAAATAAATATCCGCCGACGTCTAAATAAAAATAAAACCTTAAAAACTATACGTAAAAAAACGGAGTCCGAATTTCATAAAATGACAAACAGTGGGGGAGTAGTCAAGGACCTACAATAAAAATTGCAGAATTTTCCGATCAAAATTGTACGATTGGATTCACATTGTATATCCATTCCCGTTGTCTTTTCATAGAGAAAGCCACTTTCCAATTGCAGAAGATATGGAAAATCGTGTAGCCGAACGAATAAAAAAAGTGTTTTTTCGTATGTGTTTTTTTGTAAGTTTATAAAACTTAATCAATTTTGTCTTGAAAAGGCACAATGCACAATAGAAACGTAGTTTGAATACCAAATGTCACGAGTTAAAAGCAGAAACATGAATTTTCGAATTTCCTGCTACTTTTTCTCCTTCTTCTTTTGTAGGTACAACGTGAAGCCAATCGTACAATTGGTCGGAAAATTCTGTATTTTTATTTGTAGGTCCTGGACCACTGCCCCTGTATGCCAGTTTATGGAATTCGGGTTCCTTTTTTTACGTATAATTTTTAAGGTTTTTAGAATGTCGACATCGGCGGATTTTTACTTGAGAGGGATTGAGGAGCAAACGGAGGGGAGTAGGGTCACAAACTCAACGGATTATAAAATTAGAATAGTTTGCACAAAACAGGTGAAATTTTCAGCCCAATCGGTCAATAATTGCAAAAAATAGCCTTCTAGGTGTCAATTGACACCTCGATTTGCACCAAAGGAGTAACAAGTTGTATCTCAGAATTTTGCGGATTTTTAAATTAAGAAAATCTTTTTTAATAAACTTCTCAAAAATATGAGACTTTGGGTGAAAACCGTTTGTCAATATCTTTAACCGTTTTCAAGTTATCGAAGCTCAAAATTGCAAAAGTGTCAATTGACACCAGATTTGTCCGTTAGTGTTAAAACAGTTCAATTGGAATTTTTATTCCACCCACCAAAGCCCCTGCCCTGAAATTGCCCTTTCGGACTAGACTGTCTGGTCCGGTCGATGTAGCAAAATCTAGCTGACAAGTACATATGCAATTAAAATGCCGTTAAGAAGGGTCAATTAATGGAAGGTGACCAAAAAGACGACCAGAGTAGTGGAACGCAATGGGAACTCAGTACATACATGAAAAAATAACCAATGGGTCACAAGAAAATGTAAAATTTTGGTTGTAAAACGTCATGAGCTCTTTTGTACTTCTTATTGAATTTCTAGTAACATTTTTTTTTTGGCGTACCCATCTCAAGGACATAAATGCTGCTTTACGACGATTTTATTTGTTTGGAACGACGCAAAATTGACAACATTTAAAGTTTGGATAAATTTTGTGGCTGAATACTTTTTTCTTGTGATCTTAACTCGATTATCGGGCATTATACAATAATCTAATTTTGTATGTTAACTAAACAACTAAACAATGATTTGAAAAATCCTTAACTCAACAGAATGGTTTGTTTGGAACGCTCTTTGTTAAAAATATGCCATACATAAGGTGTTCAAATATCATGGTAAGTGATTATAATTAAATTGAATAAATTTAATTCATGAGCATAATTATATTTTATCGACTATATCGAATTGATATTGTCGTTTCTGGTAAATTATTTTAGAAATTAAAAAACACTACACCAATTAATGTATAGTTTAAATAAAGGTAAAAGTAATCATTAAAAATTTGCTTCTATTTCTGGTGCTGAAGGGAAATTCTTGTTGAAATTAAATTAGGTCAGAAATAAGGTCCAAACTATTCGTATAGCAAAAAATCCACAAGTAAAAGTAAAATACCTAAGTTGTTCAAAACATCACATTATTTTCATGTAGATACATGATGGAGTCGAGTTCGATCGGCTTAGAACATTTTGAGAAGATGAAAAACATTGTTCAAAAATTTAATCAAGCAAGTTTGTATTACCTTCATTAGCCTCCTCGATGTTTTTAGGCTTTCCACATCGCTCCTCAATGATACGTCGACGCTCGGCGGCCTTGCGTTCCTGTTCCTTCTTCAGTTCTTCAGCAGCTTTCTTACGCAAAAGTAACTATTTCATAGTGAAGTAAACAAAGCAATTAATGATAGTTAGGACCGGAAATATTGAATACATTTAATGCTAATGAATTGTTAAAAATATCTTACTCGAAGCTTCTTCTTGCGCTCCGGAGTCATGAATCCCTTCTTGGCTTTTTTGGCCTTAGAAGCCTCCTCCATACGCTTGCGCACTTCAGCGCGCTTGCGTTCGATTTCGGCCTGTTTCGCCTTCTTTGCTTCATCGTCAGCCATGATGGTAGTTGTTGTGGTTTAAAGCCTAGTTAAAATTATAAACAATATTTATAAGTACATCATTTTGAAAATTGGCTTTGCTATAAGGTTTTTCTATAAGGATATTTAGGTCAATAAACGCCTACAATATTGCCTGCATAACTTTGCATTTTACATATATTCTTAAATGTGAGATTTTCCAATCTGTGGTTTGAAGTGTTTGGATAAATGTAAAAATATTGCTGTAAAACGTAAAAGGCTAGTAAAATATATATTTCACTAACTTTTTGAAACTATCGTTCAATAACGTTACAATTACTTAGAATAATAGCTATGTCGTTATTGAGCCAGTGTAAACGTAGATCGCAGACTAATAATTTTAATTATAACTCGTTTGTTGCAATTACGTAATATCTTCAAAATGATGAAAAACACACGCAGCACAAATCTGTGCAAATAATTATATTTCTATGCTAGTAGAACCAGTGGCGCTACCTATAAACGCACATTCCGTTTACCATTCGCATTTGCTATTTTTATGTATTTCACACGATACCCGAACTGAGATTAAGTTCTTGATACTTCAGTATTGTGCGCATGCGTTCCGTTTTGTAGTCAGCACAAGCGATCTGGTTCTATTTTGGGTAGCTTTGGTGGATGACCCAAAATGAAACCGGATCTATTTTTAAACATCTCGATTGCTTTGCTTCCAATATTAAGATTATAAATTGTTTCCTGATAGACCAATCATGTTAATATTATAGTATAGCAAGAATATAATTTTACTATTCAAACATCAACGCATTTGTTAATGTTATTTCGAATAGAATAACAAACTCAGTTTCATTCGTGACTAGTTTCTTTGTTGATCCACTTCAATCAACACAAGTTTGATTATGCTTCTTTGTCCTTAGATGTTTATCAACAAAATAGTAATTGAAATAATTTCCAACATTGAGTTTGGTTTGCGTTGACGTATGAACAATGGCTTTCAATAGTATTTGACTTTTCTGCTTGAAGCTAATACACAATTTGTTACGCAATACTTGTTCATTCACAAATTATTTAGAATAGTGTACAGTGATTTTAAACCCCATTTAAGGTCTCAATGTTCTATGGCACTAATTGAAAAAACTACTTAACAAAACATATCACTTAAAGGTGGAAATAACATTCAACATATTCACAAATGAAAAATGAAAAATGGGAATGTTTCACCCATAACGCTATTCAGTATTTTACACACAGTTGAAAAAACAAATCACAGGTTTTAGTTCTCCTTGTCGATAAAAGGTTGAAGGATGATATTTGGATATTCACTTTTTCTGTTTTTGATTAATTGAAGATCTTTTGCTGACGATGCGTTGAAGAAATCGCACACTTTTACGATTTCCATGTTGTACAGTACAATATAGTTTGATAGGAGATGGTTTTGTTGGTACGTACCAAATGTTCACGAAGGTTATTACGCGAGCAAAAGAAACTCACCTCAGATTAAGATAATATTCAATTCAGTAGAACAAAAATTCTGCCGGATATGCACACAACCACTGTAACACAACTCAACAGAACCTTTGAATCTAGGAATGAGTACTGTTCAATCCAAAGCGACGATACTGACTGGCTCAAATGTGTGTTCTTGGTTCACAATGCTCAGTTCAAATCGTTGAAAAATTTGGATATTTCTAGTGGTGGGGCGCATCAGAATAAACATAGCTGCTTTATTTTTGCTGTTGCTAGTGCGCCTGTGTGACACAACCTACTCAGGAAGACGGCACGCAAAATGCGCAAACGCAGAACGAAACGGAATAACTAACACCAATTGAGATGCTGCTACGGTGGCGAAATTCCAAATTTAGAGAAGTGATGTTGCGAACAACAGGAAACGAAGATTCTCAACTGATTCATTTATGACTGAATGTTGAAATTGACACACATACCCTCATTTCTTGCAAGTCATACACATGGGACCCCACTACAACTAAAATGAACATTTTATTTATTGTATCAGTTTATGCATCGAACCTGTGCTGGCCCAGATCATCTTTTTTTTAAGTTTTTTAAGTTGTGCAAAATGGATTCACTTCATTTTATTATTATATTTTATTTGTAATGAAGACACAATCAGTGAGGCTTTGGACATTTTTTGCGCTCTGTATAAACACAGTATTGAATTCATTTAAAATTGAATTTACAATTTTCTATTCAAAACGGGAGTATAGACTTCGTTGACGAGTTCCGTACCAAAGATTCAGTTAGTTTTAGTGAAAGTTGTTATTATTATTTGAAGTCATTATTATCTGTTATAATAATGACATTATTACGACATTATTATTTGAACATATTGTAATACGTACTTGGTACCTATTGAGCAAAATTGAGACATATTTACACAAATGGTGTTCTTTGTCATAACATTAATGGTTTTATTTGGAATAATCATGTGGTAATGAGGTCTCATAATAATTGAAAACTAATTTCCTGTAATATTCACTACTTTTGTCTATTGAGTTATCATCGGCTCAATAATAAGTACAATATGTCTATTCAAATTGAATCATGAGTCATTTATGTTTTCTCCTTGTATGAAGTACTCTCTCTCTCTCTCTCGCTCTCTCTCTTTCTCTCTCTCTCTAACTGGCCCACTCACAGTATGAAGTACGCAAACTCCGAATCGCAGTTTTTAAAATAAAAATA
Organism: Anopheles dirus; assembly: GCA_000349145.1. NCBI lineage: Eukaryota > Metazoa > Arthropoda > Insecta > Diptera > Culicidae > Anopheles > Anopheles dirus. Next base: position 1,141 of record KB672797.1, on the reverse strand, counting down.
GCGTCTTGCACACCTATTTTTCTTACCAATCGTATGCGCACGCGCAGACTAGAACGTGTTGAGCAGCATGTAGTAAACATTTATTTTTAGTCGTCTTCGCCGACCCGTGTTTTGGCTCAAACGTGTTTTGCAAGGGTGTTACCGTAATTTACAAAGTTTATATTCATACACACGCTTAAAACCTGTTGCAATGAACGTAATATTTCAACGTTGTATATAGTATCGACCCAGTAACACGGGCGAATAAACATATCTTTTAGATAAAAACAGCAAGTATAGAGCAAGAAAATAGATCGGAGTTTTCAATGATGCTGGTTTTCTAGAAAAAGACATATAAATATATACAGGTGTTCGCGGTAAATTTGACAGATTTGATTTTTTAAAGTCATGATTGGGTTGACATATCAACACAAGCGATACGTCATTCGAAAGCTAACAGTTTGTACAACCAGGTGCAATTTTTCAAGCGCAACAAAAATGATTAACCCGCCCGAATTATGGAAAAAATAGCGTGTATAATGATGATCCGCGCCATAAAGCAGAACCAGCACATCATAGAGTGTGCACAGTGTTCTCTGAATGCTGTAAAAAACATCCGGAGCGAGATGAAAGTATGTCGATTACGAGGAAGTGACAAGAACAAGAAACCCCTGTAGAAGACAAGATTGCGATACTTTCATAAATATCATGGTAAGCTACTATTTCTGCAAAAAAATAATCACAAATTATGCATTTTTTATATATTTATTTTTAAACAGGTGACTGTCAAATTTACTATATTTCTCTAAAATTTTTTTTTTATAAAATATTATTTTTATTTAAAAACAAAAACAAGACTTATATTCTAGTACACAAAGGTTCAGTTAGGGAAACAGATGATAGACGTACAGAGGGTTACAGTGAACATTTAAGGATTTGTTGTTTGTTGTTTGTTTAGTTTTTTATCACGGCCAGGCCGTATTAACCCCTTGTGGGGAAGTGTAGTGGGTGTGTGAGTGTTATTTGTTATTTATTGTATTGTTATTTATAGCTATGGTGTAATTTAGTGTATGATCAAATAATTATTGGTTGAGGGTTTTGTTATTTGTATTGGTTATATGGAAATGTTGTGGGTTTGAATAAAATGGTGTATGATTCTCAA
>KB672794.1:11730-21801 GCA_000349145.1 Anopheles dirus | reverse complement strand
CATGTATAAACGACATGTCAAGCAAAATTCGAGATACGCGGAAACTCGAGATACGCAGATTTCTCCGGTCCCCATTATCCGCGTAAGTCGGAAACTGACTCTATAACATATTTTCAAGGCACTGTGTATTTTATTCTTGTAAATAAAGCTTGGTAAATCTGAGAAGTTTTATGACATTATCAAGCAAAAAAAACTAGTATATATATTTGGATAATGTAGAGTTTATTATTATCGATACAAACCCCTTATACCCATTATCTTTACCCATTATATTAATTTTCTCCCGGTTCAACACCCAATCCTAAGTCAAAGTAATTGATTTTGATCGGAAAATTATAACAAAATTGCTGGTCCTGGACCTATAGCCCTATAGGCGGGACCCAGTATTCGAATAAAAAAACTGTATTATAAAGTTTTCAAGAGTTTAATTTAAGACTTTCATTTAATTGTGTAAAACGATTAGTGAAGTGAAGACCCAAAAATCGTTTCAGTACACCTTGCTTTTACCGCCTAGTGATCGGAAGCGCCATTATTCATAGTTCTGCACAAGAGTGCCTTCTCAGGATTTGTGCGTTCTTGTGACCAATGTCCAAGATGGTAATCGTATTCGGTTAAAAATATGTTAAATGGTGAAATTTGTTTTTTTTTGTTGAAAATGTTGAGTACACAAGAGAACACCGGTGAATGGCGAGCATAATGCATTGCTCATTACGAAAATCATCATATACGAACAGAATAAATATTTTAGCTAAAAATTGCTAATGATGGGCCTTAAGCCCTTACAGGGTTTACCACAGCCGGTGACACATACTGCACACTTTTTGAAGCAAGCGGCATACTCACTTCGAAGCCGCGGTGTGTTGACACACCGCGGAGGCTTCTGTCAAAAACCTCGATTTGACCAAAAAATACCCTGTGTAATAAGGGTTTTTTGAAAATGTTGATCACATAAAAATCAAATAGAAATTTTTGGAATATATACCGGGAGTTACATTTTTGACATCTTCAAATTACATCAAAATTTCCATAAAACAGCATTCGTGCTTTGCCTTATAACTAGATCATGCACAAGTGGCGCAGATGTTGTTTTGTTTTGATTTTATTCGCATGGCAAATGAAGTTCATCTTTTTTTTGTTTTGTTGCAAGTTTTTTTTTCGTTTTGACCAAACAACGGTTAGTTCTGTTCATTTTCAAAACAGGACTATCGAAAATGTTCAACACTCTACTCATCATAGTAGCTGGAGAAGTTAGTTTACATGTAGGTCTCTTCATAATTTGTTGCGTATAAAGTTGAAATTGTTTTACGTCATTTTCATCCGTTTAATTAAAACTGTTCGCATCTGAAGTCGCTCTTTCTGTTATCGTGGTGTTTCGTGGACGTTTCATTAACACGTGACTGTTTGTGAGATTCATGGATTTAACGCTGTGTTCGTATATGTGTGTGTAAAGTCTGGTAGGTTAGGGGTTAAAGGAGGGGTGAGGGTAATTGTAGGAGAGCGCTTTCAGTTAACGTATATCAGTAGTAGTCGATCAAAGGCGATTGTGGTGTTGCAGTTGTCGGAATACTCGGTTAAGGCAAGTGAGGATAAAATGTATATAAGTGCGAAGGTCGGCCTGTAGATATGGGTATGAATGGTTGATTGAGGAGTAGTTTAACCGTTGTCGGTATGGGAAAACGGATGTGTTGGGGTAGAAAGTTATGGGGATTTTTTCGCATTAAAATATCGTAGCACTGTTCAGAGAAACCATTTGGGGAAATCCCATCGTGCTTGCGGTCCGCATGGATGGCGTACGGTCACTCACGACCACTCACGACCACAAACAAAAGGAACACACGATGGCCGTTCGCGTGAGTGCGAGGGAGTGCAGTTTTGGCGTAAACCAGCAAAACTCGATGGATTCTGTACACATTATCCATGCAATGAAATACTCGGAAGCATTTTAGGCTCTTAAAAGAATCACCTACTCAGCTAATTTGTGGTATGGCTTTGTCGAGAACCGCTCCATTTGGCGTGCTCGTGACCGTGAAATGGAATCTCCTGTGGATGGAAGTCGTTCGATTTCTCTCGCCGTAAAAGTTTAGTGCCATCCGCCTGTAGCGCTTGAGCATACTATCGCACAGTTGTATGTTGTGCAGCTACCCGACACGCACACAATGGTATCCCGTACGCCCTACCCCACTTATTGGTAGCGACGTGTGAGTTCTCGATATAAATGCCTAGTGAGCGCACTTTTGACGGTTTAGTTCGTAAACAACCGACGGACGTACGGGTGCGGCATTTCAACGTTAAGAGCACGGTTCAATCTGTTATCTCTTCCGAACAAGCTGTCGTTTCTTCATGTACGAACCATCAATTCGACGATAAACAACATTACACCCATAATAACGCAACATTACTCCAATCAAAGTCCGGAAGTTGTGCATCCGACCGCATAAATATAGCTTTTTTTTATTTGCCGTATATGTGTTTGTGTGCATTTGTGTTCTGATACTCGTATATGTGTAGTTTGTTTCCGCCTAACAACAAGTGATATTACGTACGTCTAGAACACGCAACAGTGTGGTGCTATCTTGTTGAATATCAAAGTGATTGTGGCTACAACTTAACACACCGACAGATTTATAATCCCAACTTGCATAAAGGCTAAGCTATTGCGACAAAACTGCGACTCCGATAGCTGGTGAGTGCCGTGACGTTATTGTCTTCAGCATTCAATAACAACCAGCCAGGAGCAAGTGATCTTCATTGAACTACTGATTGTGAAAGTTAAATAAATCATAAGATACAACTACCACATCAAGCCGCTATCGTCAACGTTCATAAAGGCGACCATTGTTCAGGCACACAGGGTCGTACAAACTGTCCATTCATTGCTCCTGCTAGTTTCCGCATTGTAAGCGTCGTGTGTGCGCGTGTGTGTATTTGTCTGATTTTCTGGTCGCGAGCGCTCCAAAATACCGCCGGCCGACCAAATGACGAGGGATGATAACGTGCTTCTAAATGATGTTTACTTCAACGCGTACAACACCAATCCACCACTCACACCGTTGACCCCTATAAGTAAACTTGTAAGTATTTTATATTCCACCAACACCGCAGCTGGGTGCAGCGTAGGAAACGACTGCATATCCATACAAGGGACATTCTACGCTTTGCCATAACTCACGCGCGATGACGTTCATGGAATGTTGCTATATAAATAAAATAGACAGCTATGTCGAAAATATAGATAAAGATCACTTATCCGTAAGGGGTCACCAAGCTACCTAGTAGCTACACGATACCTCCCCCCTCTTTCTTTTTTTTTTTCTCTCTCTCTCTCTCTCTCTCTCTCTCTCTCTCTCTCTCTCTCTCTCTTTTCTCTCTCTTTTTCTCTCTTTTTCTCTCTCTATCTCTCTCTTCTCAACACATACACCCATACACACACATCGGTCGCAGAGCTATCGTTAACCGAATTGACTCCATTCATTCGCGATTATAAATTTCGTCATCTGTAATCATTTGTTTAGTCATTATACGCCGTCGCCGCCATTTTGACTGTCATGCAAGTGCATCGGTAAGATGGTACAACCCAGTAAAAATTCTCTGCAGTCGCGCAGTTCAAGTTTCAATTAATTGATAACACGTTCAAATGCGTATTTAAAATTTAACGTAACTATATAGCTTTAAAATGGAAACCGTCAGTACAAACAAGTCAGCACGGTACACCGCTACTGCTGTGTGTAAACTTCCAATGGTTCCAACCATTTCGAAGGTGCGCCATTTCGAAGCGGTGTAACTTGTGCTATGAACACGTGACATTTTACAGCAACGTATTTTACTGCTGGTTTGGACCCGCTATAGCATACACAGTTTCACGCGACATACACAAGAGACGCGCAGTTAATTTGTCTGCCGCAAGGAGCAGACTTTATACTGGTGTGCGAATTCTTTATTAAATTTGATGAAAGTCCATATTGTTTAACACGTTGGGTGCCATGGCTTTCTTTTTTTTTATAGCCAGTGATGTTTCCTGGCAGGCCATGGCTACCTTTTTTGATAGCCACCTTACATAATTTTTAAAGTGCTATTTCTTCGCAAAAACAAACTATTAGTGATAAATACTTCGGTAGTTTTAAAGGTTTGTTATTTTTAACACTTTTTTGTGGTTGGTTTTCGCGAACTTTTGGTTAAACTAACTTTATAAGCTTTAATGATAGCAAAATGATAGCCAGAAATTGTATAAAAAACGGCTCGGTCCACAAGGATACACTACCAAGATAAGCGTGGCAGTCAACGTGTTAACAAGAGTTCGTTCCTCGTGCACATCACCAAACAATAAAGAAAGACATACACATTATTAAGGAAAAATAAACACGCATGCATTCTGAACATGTCAAACATACTAGTGACTCAAACTGTGACCAGTATGAAGATGCATACGTGAAAGTTAGTGTACATAAGCACATTTGAACTATTCCGCACGGTTTTGATACCCTACCTTAGCTATTCGTCACGAGTACATGAACGCTACTGTAAATCTGATACCGCCTAATGACTGATATTAATACTTACGATCAAATAGATCGAATACTCCTAATTTGCAAATCGTTAGGAGTGTCAATTGACACGGGCTAAACGATTTTCCATAGTATCTGGAATTGACCTTGAGCAACACTCGGTTTTGTCTACGAATAAGTTTAGATAAAGAGATAAAGTAAAGTATAAGTTTTTAACGGAAAATTATATTTTTTTGTAAGATCTGCCTTTATATTGGTACATGGAATTTGTGCTACAATTTTTTAACGATTTGTTCGATAACCGATTTGATTTGTACGATAACCGTTTCAGAATTATCGAAGCTCAAAGTTGTGAAAATGTCAATTGACACCTGATTTGTTCGTTAGTGTCAATCTGATTCTATCTTGGTTGATACCAATGTCGAACGAGGTACAAATTTAAATGATTGTATCTATGCAACCAGTAATCCGATAGTGATGATTTTTATAGTTTTGGATAGGAAATTTGTTGTTCTTTATAGCAAAATTGTTTTAAAAATATTTTACGTAAAATTTAATTGAAAACTAAATGAAAATGTAATAATACATCTGCTAAATAAACGGTAATTTCAGTTTTGACATGACGAAAAACTATGATCGCACTACTTCTCCTTCGTGTGATATATACCAAAATGAAGGCCTCTAATACCAAGGAATTTCCTCTAAATTTTTATATCAAATCCAGCTGCGACCGTGCGTGACCCCGAAAAATAATTGCCTTTTTCTACACCACTATTGGCACGCACTGTCGGTTTGACGCGTACGTTGCATGCACGTACTGTACATACGCTTATGCACAGAGCATATTACGTCGCGTAAAAAAGAGGGTTCACCAAATTTGTTTGCAATTAATTTTGACTTTATTATTTTTTTTTATTTATCAGTATGACGGCCTTTGTGGCCGTATTGTCAGTGCCTAAGTGCACTGACGGACATTTTTCTTCTCAGGGCATTTCCTCCCTGTAGTTTGGCCTTATCCCGGGCTTACTCGGTTCAATTTTGACTTTACATAAAGAAATTATCGGTCACATTCGCTCATAAGCTGACATAGTCAACTGACAATTTTATTAATGACCGAATTGTACCGAATATTTTACCCCTTCTAAAATGCTAGGCGTTTTGTACGGGTAAGATTGGGTCCCTTAGAGAATGAGTTTGAAACTACAGCATAGTCGGTTGTATCTCCGGGTACGCGAACGCATGACTTTACACACCATGGGACACGGGTAAAAGTCTGAACTCTAAGAGGTTGTTCCAGATCTGGGTGTGTTTTAGTTAAGAAAAACCACAAATGAGGTACAAACTTTCACAGGCTGTTGAGTCTAGTATGAAACGGCATATTCCTTGAAGAGGGATTCACAGGGCTTCATAGAAATGTTCACATCATCGGATGAGTTAAATATATGTGTTATTCCAGATTCCAGAAAAATATTAATATGATGTTTCTATTAAACTTGAACTGTAATTCATTTTTTTAATGCGCAACAATCAATTATGAAGTACAATATTAACAAATAAACGGATTAAAGTACCACTTCAATATTAAAAAGACACACATACGGCAATTCACTTCAAATATTGAAACCCATATAAAAACCGTATAGAAATGGACCGAAAAAATTAAAAATCTAGACACATATATGATGTATAGTGGCGCCCTCTATAGAAAAATGTTTAAAACTATCATATTATACCTTTTTAAACAAAACCAAGTGAAATCCATTACATTAAACAGAGTAAATCAAAAACCCGGTTTTTATCCCGGCATTTGTTTGGCGGGTGCCCACTGTGCACTGGCGTGAACCCTTGTGATAAGTCCGCCACAAAACGTGTTGAATAATTATGTAGTTTATATTACGTTAAAGTGTGGAAATTGCACAAAAATATGAAATGGAAGCAGTGTTTGTTATGATGTATCGGAAGACATTTCCGCAAGACAACAGACAATTGTGGGTTTGGTACTCCTTGCTAAGGGGTACAGCCCAGATGGAATTGTGGTATCGGTTTTAACATGTTAAGAAATGTATGCACCTTTGATTTCACATGAATATGCTAAAGATTAAGTATGGCTAAGAAAGGACGAATAAAACAGACAGGAATATCATTATGCCGCTTTCAGCGTGAAATTATACATGGAATTGCAATTGCATTCCATTAATTATGGAATACATGAAATTGCAATAACCTACGATTGGTTGTATAGCTACGTGGGCAAAGCCATACACACCACAGGTTGGGGGTTCGAATTTCAACTGGATCGTCCCCCCGTACACAGGGTTGGCTATTCAGCTATAACAACAATCCAGGTTTGATATGGTCAAGCAAAACTAGAAAAGAAGTTTCTTTTTTTATGGAAATGTAACTCACACACGCAACGTTCCATTCCACTGTGGTGTTTTCCTTTCGGGTTGCGGAAAGCAGTTGTTCACTCACGATCATTAAAATCGTTTGAGTGGTATTGGAGTAGAGTGGTGAATATTAGGTGAAGGATGAGGCTTGTGCGCGACTGCGCAATGCATAGATTTCTACGATCAGTGATGAGCAGGAAAATCTGCTTACCCTGGACGTGTGTTAGTAACGAACCCGAGATTCGATGCGACGCGCGTGTTGTTCTCACTTAAATTATACGATAAAATCAAGTTGTTTCTCCTAACGAATGTTTTTTTTGTTATTCGATATTTGTCCCCACGACTCTATCCTTACATGCTGTTAATTTCTTATTGCCCTTATCGGAATTGTGTGAAGGAGTTGATTATTTGAGTTATTATCGCGATCCTTTGACTCCCTTGCGCCACATCTATAGTGTATATTAGTGAAGAAGAGAAAAATACTATACAATGTGTTTGCTCGTAGCACGGTCAAAATGTCATGTGTTGCTGCAACGAAAGAAAACACCTTCGTTATCAACTCATCGATCAATGAGCTCATCGATCAGGCACTATGAACAATTTGCCTACCTTAATGCATTAGTAATACATTAGACTTACTACGTTAGTAGACCACACATGAACAGTATTTACTGCTTTTAATATTCGTCTTTTATGGTGGTTCAGTACAGACGTCCCACTGTTGTTGGAATGATTGACCGAAAAGTTACGGGGAAATGCGGCACAGCAGCATTTCCAAATTTAAAATATTGATTCTTAGCACTTGATATGGTTGTAATGGAGGATCTACAGTGCGCTCCGATATAATCACCAGTGTCGCATACCATTACTGTATACACTGTATACTGTATCGCATATCATTACTGTATTACTGTATCACTTTATACTTTGTTCCTGCGTTTGCTTTGCCTGCCTGCATCGCCTGAGATAGAAAGGTAGGCCTTCCTGCATTGCCTGAGATAGAAAGGTAGATAGAGGGAGAGAGAGGGAGAGAGGAGAGAGAAGAGAGGAGAGAGGAAAGAGGAAAGAGGAAAGAGGAAAGAGGAGAGAGGAGAGAGGAGAGAGGAGAGAGGAGAGAGGAACCTTAAGAATGTTGTGTGTATTGTTCCCTGTTATTCCCTGTTCCTTGTTCCCTGTTGTGTGTATTGTTCCCTGTGGCTGTTCTGAACAGACGTTTGGATTAACAATTATGTAATAATTATTTTTAACATGCTGACGGATGGCTCTATCATGATGTACCATGAAATAGTGTTAAAATGTAAACGAAAACTTCATATGGGCTTGGAAAACGATGAATCGGTGTGATTTAAAAGTGCTCCAATTTTAGTGTCAGTAAAGATACAGTAAATACAGTAAAAATTCTGTAATAATTATTTTTTATATGGTGAATGATGGCTCTATCAAAATGTATTCAAGAAATGATGTTCAAATGTAAGCAAAAACTACACGAGTTTTGAAAACGACAAATCGGTGTGATTTCAAAGTGTCTTATTTTGAGTTTGAGATACTGTATACTTACATACACTCCATGAAGAAACCAAATATTGGCAATTGTAGAAGCATAAGAAAAAGTTAATTGCGGGTCGGGTAGAATCAGCTACCTGTGTCGGAGTTTGCCAAACCCTGTGTCAGACGCATTCGCATAGCTAAGATAGCGACGTGTTTGTTCGTGCATCCATTTACTTGTATGTGAGTGAATGCTGCGCGCGCTGGTTGAGTGATTAAATCACATTTAAAAATAAATTCCTTTTTATTTACACAATATACACACAAGCTACACACTCTCGCGTATACTCTCACAGCAACCAAGTCTTTTGTCATTGTTGTGTTGTTTGATCTTCCATCTGAATAGTAAAGTAGGTGTAGAATGCGCTTGTCGTGGTATCCGGAAGTATAAGCATCAAAACATTAGGCGTGTACTTAGCTTAAACAATAAAGGAATACAATAAACGCCCATAGAAGGTGAGCAGGGTGATGGGTCTAACACCCAACAGGTTTCATTACGCTCATCATCACCTGAGTCAATGTTGTAATTTACGGCGAACGATCGTTCAGGAACAATTGTTCGTGATGAGCTAAACACCCCCAAATGAATTGTACACCAGCCCTCAAGATTTGTAGAACACAATTTTAAACTTACGTCAATGCGACGGTTATGTATAATTGCAGTGTTATACAGGAGAGCATAAAATTGTAATAGCTACATATTTTTCTTTAATTATGTCTTTAATCAAGGTTTACCATGCAACGACCTCTTTTAACAAAATTTCTAGCGTCAAGGTATGTCAAACACAAAAAACAATAGACTTTTATAAAATTCCATATGCTTGTTTTTATCGTATTGCACGTCGAAGTATGCTATGCTTAAAGCTTGAAATGATGTGCTTCGTCACAATCACTCCGGTAATGATCCGGTAAAGAATATTTCAGTAGAATCAAATAATTTTACATGAATTACATGTGCACAAATTTACTTCCTTGTTCTCCATTAAAGGTGCCCTAAGAAACGCAACCACGTATTTACCGTTTTTCTCAAGCAAGTTTTATTATTTCAATACAAATTATAACGCGTTACGAACCAATTGATGAGAAAAAAATGTCTAACACGAGTTAACAATTTGTCGTATTTATGGATATTTGAAATCATTTCTGTTTTTTAAACCGTCAAACGCATCACCTATTACCCGGCGCCGTGAAAAAAAAACCACGAACGATCTATCGATTCTCTGCAGTTTCTCAAGGAGTAACTGGAGCGCTCCATACAAACCCGGAACGATTGCTCGTGATACATCATAAAAAACAGTGTTTTTTTACACTGCACAGTGGGCAGTTTAGAACACTTGTCGGGATAAAACTATTGTTGTCAATTCAGGGTTGTTAAATGATGTTATTAAATTAGTTGTAACAGAACCAGATGAAAACTAATAGTTTTCAAAATGGCCGATAGGTGGCGCAGCTGTAGTAACTGTTTTAATTGGGCGTTGTATTTGATGGATGTATTTTGTTTAAATAGCCGGTGTATAATATTTTGTTTATTAATGTATTGTGTATTGTGTGTATAATATTTTGATTATATGTCAACATAGTATTAAAAATAAATGTCCGATCATGCCTCTGAATTTTCAACACGTATGAAATTAGGA
>KB672793.1:15575-28718 GCA_000349145.1 Anopheles dirus | reverse complement strand
AGAAAAAAATCATTCGTATCGAAAGGGGGTCGGGCCATTGCGTTGGACAGGAATAAGATTTTTGACATATTTTTTATATATTCTGTCACATTTCTTAAGTATGTCAAGCTCACTGGGACATTGATACGTTTGGTTTTCGATTTTTGTGACGCATTTGAAACGGCTCACATCGCAAAAAATGATTTTTCCGGCAACTTTAGGTATTTTTTTCTATACCTTGCAAATGTTGGATCAGCAATTGCTAAACATGGTTCGGAACGTTATGTTTTCAGCATTATGTCGAAATAAATTGGAACCAAAACATGCTAGCAAAACAATACTAAAATACACAAGTTATGATGCATTTTAAAAGTTATTCAAAAATATGCCTACATTGTAAAAGATCGTTTTAAAGTTCCTATATTTTTAATCGAATTTTAAATCGATTATTTGTATCGAAAAAAAAAGAATTGTCGTAAGTGGGTGTATAGTTATGTTACAAGGAGCAATTTTGACAGAGGTGAAAAAATAGTAATAGTGTGTGTAAAAATGTGTAAAATTCGTCACAGATGTATTTTGTCATTATCTACAACTTATTGGAACATCATTTTCATGCATCTCTTCAAGTTTTCGTTCTATTCTCGAAAAACAGGTGGGCGTATAGTTATGTTACGGACTGTATATGAAAAATACAGCACATAACATCAGAAAATGAATCGGTGTACTTTGACAGTTTTAGTAAACTAATTTTAAGACTATATTGTTAAAACCTTTCGACATCTTAACACTGTTTAAAGTGTTTACAGCTATACGAAAAACAAGACGAATCATTCGGATGTTACACCCATTTCATGAAGGTTAGAATTTGTACGGTGTCGTCAGATTTATTCACCAGGATTGGTGCAGTTAGAATAATTGAAAATGATCTTGTTACATTTTCATTAAGAAAATGCAAATAGAAAAAAAGAAAAAAGATATATAGTTTATGTATTTATCAAAAAAGTTTGAAGAAATGATTCAACAGATATTATTAACTTCCGCGTCTCCCGTCAGACCCAACCTGACAAAATGATTCGCCATTTTATGCCATTATTAAACCCAACTCAATCCAAAGGGTCCTTCGCTTTCGTAAACGGTTTTATAGTGTTAGCCATCATCATATATAGTAGTCGGTAGTGCCAACCAACCAGCGTAAGTAACATGTATATGCATGTAGTGCTGTTATATGCATGGTTATGGTATTGAATAAATACCATGTTAACTACTGACTTGTTACATACCATGTTAACTACTGACTATAAATAAATTAATTGCGCCAATCGTCATACTAACCCGTTCCATTTTTCTCGTCTCCAGAACATCCTTTTTCAGCTAGGTTAACCGAAGAACCGGAAACGGAAGATGAAGAAAACAGTGACATAGACATAGAAGACAGATCCACTGATTCTGGAACTATCGGCCCTTATAGCACCTTCATCGCCAATGTGGATGATAGTGAGGCGAGCGTTCGTCGGACGTTACTCGCATCGATTGAGCAGCACCCTTCCCATAATTGTAATTTGAGTTCGACACAAGAGATAGACTCACCGGGAATAATTATAAAAAATGGACGCAAACCTCGACGACGAAGAACGGCATTCACTCACGCCCAGTTAGCTTATTTGGAGCGAAAATTTAGGTAAATAATGATCCACTATGTTACACTGGTAAAATGTATCGCAATATACTACAAGAAGGTGGTATTCCCAATTTGTTGATTTGCAGGCAAAGTTTGTGTCAATCTTCGGAAAAAAAATCGATGTCTTGTTTTATATATTTAGCTATTATCCCTTCAAATCCCTCCCTCAATCCCCAGGTTAACCTCTCGTCTCATCTCGACATTCTCATAAGTATTTATTAAAAATACAGTTTTTTAATTAAATAGTGGAAAATAGAATCACAGAGAAGAATAGAAAAGCGACATTTTCCCGCCTTTTCTATTCCAACGCTTGCTGTGACCAGTGGAATCTAAAGCTGCTTCAAATATTGAATAATTACTTTATGTTTATGTTTATTACTTTATGAAGCAATATTTTGGTAGAATTATCAACAAATGGAAAAATATGACCATTGAGGTAATCGTGTTTCCTTGTCAACCAAACCATTAAAGTTAGATAATTTACATAATTTAATTCAATTTAATCCTGTTTAATGTTGTAATTCATTGTAATATGTAACAGTTATTTTTTTAGTATTGTTTTTAAACATATGAAATAAGTACAGTTCAGTAGTAAATTCAGACAATCGTTGGTTTTTAATGCAAAGCTGTCCTTACCTTTGTTGCTCACTGCTATTGAACGTTAAACCCAATCTCACCTGTAGGGTAACAAACGTTTATTATAATTTTTACATTATCCAGCACATTTCCCAGTGCTATCATTGTCGTTTTGGTTTTCTCCCCACAGGTGTCAAAAGTATTTATCTGTAGCGGATCGAAGTGATGTCGCGGATGCTCTAAATCTGTCTGAGACGCAAGTCAAAACCTGGTACCAAAACCGACGGTAGGATATAGACTAGTGTGTTGCATGATGATCATAGATGCGCTCGTATCGTTCACTCTTAGTTCTGCCTCTTTCCACATCAACTCATTATGCTCAGGACCAAATGGAAGCGACAAAATCAACTCCGCCTCGAGCAACTACGGCATCAAGCATCGCTGGAGAAAAACCTAATAAGCGTCACCAACGCAGGAGGCTGTGGATTAACACCGAGACATCATCAGCAAGCCGATTCCTCGACCGCAAGTGCTGCGCCGGTTGCGAGAAGCGGCAATCAATGCTGTCAGACGCCACCTTCCCTGGTGGTGTCGTCTCCCTTCGTTTCGTCCAACCCGTGCAGTTTCCTCACATCTGCCGCGGCCGCCGCTGCTATCTTTCGGAACGTTGGACAACCGTGGACGTCCAATTCGTTGCTATAAACCGCGAAACTGAGGTTGTTTGTGGCAAACGCTATGTAAATTGTACATATTATTGTCGATTACACTGCTGTATAATAAACGAAGAACCCAATTACTTGTCATAATTGGAACAATTATACAAATCACAGATCGTAAACATCAACAAACTCACGGGGACATTCGTTATCACCATACAGGCGGCGACCGCGCATTACCCCTCGCTATTCACACATTCGTACGTGCCAGCATCTTTTCATGTTTGAATTCTATTTTACAATAGGCAAGTGATACCATAATGGGAATCCAAACACTAATGATCAATAATAAAAAAGCGCCTGAAGAAGCGTCTGATACTCACTGGGACATCGTCAAAGTTGTCGGTGTCAATCAAACCATGCACCGGAGGACCATTTTCGTATCCCTTCCAAACGCATACCGCATAAATTGCTCTTGATTATAAGCCCGACGGCAATGCGCTCCACCCTCCGACTTTTCCATTCGAGCGGAAGGATTGGCTGATGGTTGTGTTCTAAGTGTTTTTCTATAGCATTATTATAATGACTGCGGGAGATCGTTACATATTTTGTGAAGTTGCTCATCGACATTCGACGTTCTCTCCGATACTTGAACGGTCGTAACGCACGCCCAAACCCCCCACCGTGACGCTCTTCGCCCGGTGTGGTCTATCTATCCTCGGGACGTTTGCATTGGAAATCTTATCTCGTGATGCTTATCAATTATGAGGGCAAATCTGTTCTCACACAATGGCGTTGAATTAAGGCTGAGTGAAAGATTTTTATGAACGAATACAGAGACAAAACACGTGTCTAAAGCCGCACACGCATCCTTATAATAAAATCGCAAATTATGGTTGTGGTTTTTGTGGGAAATAAAAGAAATACGCAACAACTCGCTAGAAAAGCCCTGAACTTTGATGCGATGCGTGCTCTTCGTGATCTATGTAATTTTTTTTTGTTGAGGGACAGCTGGCTGTATTACTTATGTAAGTAATTGTGCACATTGGTAAACAAACTTACGTAATATATGATGATGTTTCCACTACTTTCCACTACTAATTGAAGGAACGCGAGGTACCTGAACTAGAATAACTTCAGGTTTGTTTAAGATTTGTTGTATTCTTTAGCATCATCAAATACGGTTGACAAAATCATTTCCTTAACAAAGCAGTTCCCAGAGTTACATGAATTGGTTTAATTCATTCTATAAAACCTTCCACCCATTCGTGAAATGTCATTTTCCACCCCATTTAATAACGGAATTGAATCGACTTATTCGAGGTCGATCTTTGAACTACAAATAAGACTTCAAGAACGGGTAGGACTATTTCCAGAATAGGTAAAATGAATTCATGTAACTCTGGAATCTGTTCACGAATGAATGAAAAATGCTGTAATTTGACTTAATTCGTTGTTGGCTTTGTTGTTACATACCCGGTGTTCTACGTTCGATCTGATATTCATTTTTTCTCAACTTTATGCACTTTACTGTCTCAAAACTGTATCTTTTCACCACAGCTGTTCAATTGATCGAAGTAAGTAAAACATAGCACCGTACAAAATTCGCCAGATGCATTTGACAACGGCAACCTAGCGAAGAGCAAACTAGAAAACGGACAGACTAAAAAACCACTTCGTTCGATTTGATTTAACGTTCGATTAGATACTCATTTTTTTTCAGAACAATATAAACTCTCGTATCGGATTCATCGGAAACAGACCTTTGCATCGCCCCCGGACAACAATTAATATTGGCTCATGGAACGAACGCACTCTGCATAGAGCCGGAGCCTTGAATCAACAGGATAATGCCCTAGCCACACTGAACATAGATCTCGAAGCACTATAAAAGATTATATGGCTGGGGAATGGTGTACAGAACAGGCATGGTAGCAATCGCTACGACATTCTCTACAGCATCCACGACCAGCACATGCTTGGAACAGGCTTTTGCGTAGGTCCCCGGCTGAAGTCCGAAATCATCGGTTTCGAGGCTGTAAATGACACCCTGCGCATGCGCAAATTCTTCAACATCAGTCTCATAAACGTTCATGCCCCTACTGGAGATAAAGAGGAAGAGGAGAAGAACCTGTTTTCCGGCCGCCTCCCGAAAACCGTTAAGTCACGTCCCAGGCATGACCCTATAATCATCCTGTGAGACTTTAGTGCAAAAATTGGTAGGGAACCAATGTACCGCCAATACATTGGTAGTCACAGTCTACATGAGCACAGCAACGATAATGGTAGTAGATTGGTCCAGTTTGCAGCAGCGAACAATCTGATAGTGGGAAGTGTTGTGCCTTTCGGGTTATTACACATACAGCACGGGACACACACGTATCTCTTCTTTAGCTAACAGGGCCCTTTATTATAACATCCTACTCATATGACCGCTTGCACAAGAGTGTCTATCCTTGCTCTTTAGCCTAGTAGATCGAACCACTCAGGACAGGCACGAAGCCACTGAGTGCCTAACCAGGGTGCGCTCTACTTTATCCTCACAACAGGAAGTACCAAGTTTGCGCGTCGGGACATCCACAAAGCAACGAGGGTGTCCCCGGACGGAGCCACTTCTTATCAGATTGACCATGTGTTGGTAAACCGCCGTCTCCAGTCGAGCTTGTTAATCGTCTCAATCTACAGAGGAGCCAACATCGATTCTGATCACTATTCGGTCTGCTTAATGCTGCAGAATCGCCCGCCCACACACTAATGTGGGTGGAGGAAACACGCAAGTTCGAATCAACACGGATTCCCTTAAGGACACTCAGGTCCAACTGGCATTCGAAGCCGCCCTAGGTGAATCGCTACTACCAAAAAACAAGTACGAAAATACGAGCGAAAGGTGGAACGCTCTTGTTGTATCTTTGAAGATTATACTTGCTTTATTATACGATATATTAAATAGGAATTAAACGATACAAGAATTAGGAGACCCGCTCCACACGCTACGGCTGCGTACGGGTAGTAAGGTTTACCCACGTTCTCTTCACAACAGCTCTTAAAACTAATATCCTACACTGTGTCCAGAATACCCTCCCACCACGTCGGGGCAACGTGGGGATGACGTACAGATAGGTGATCGCACCTTTGAAGTCGTCCAAAACATCACCTAACTTGGGTCAGCTCCGATAATGACATAGATGTCGAAATACGCGCACAGATGCTGGCAGCCGACCGGTCATACCTGAAGATTTTTTTTCCACTCAGCGAACCTGTCGCGACGGATGAACCTGGGACCATATAAAACCTTCGTAATCCCAGTACTCACATACGCCTCTGAGACATAGGCCCTGTCAAAATCTGACAATGCCCTCTTAACCGCGTTCGAGAGGAAGATGCTCAAGAGGATTGTTGGCCCCGTATGTGTAGAAGGACAATGGAGGAGCAGCTATAATGACGAGTTCTATGAACTGTGAGATGGCCAGGCTCCGGTGGGCTGGTCACGCCAGTAGAATGACACCGGACAACCCAGGCCGTAAAGTCCTTTTAGGCCGCCCACATGGACAGAAAAGGCATGGTAGGCCCAGACTGAGATGGATAGATGGCGTTGATTCTTCCGCCAGAACGGCCGGGATGAATGATTAAAGCTGTTCCGGAGTTTGTTGCAGCAGGCCAAGAGCGCAAAGTGGTTGTAACACCTGATAAGTAAGTAAGTATCGGGAAGTAGTATTGTTCCGTAGCGTCCTATTAGGGTTGGAATGCCGATCGGAGGTGGATTGTTAGTTAGAGTCCACACAGTCTATACCGTTTTCTGTGGCTAGGGACTGTTGAATCCAACACTACCCACTGGCAGGCTGTCAAGGAGCAGTTGCCCCTCCATCATCAAAAACAAGGATCTGCAGCAAGGAGACGGACCCACCCTTCTCCTGTACAGCCTTGCGCTGGAGACTCAACCTCGGCCTACGCAAGACCATCAGCCCCATGTCCAACAATATGTTGGCATATGCTAATGAAATAGCCAGCATGGGTTTGCTACAGCACAATACATGCGAAGTCTTCGCAACTGACGATGATGGCAGGCGATTCAGGCAAGTAGTTCGCAATTGTTACCGCCCCAGTACCACTTACCAAAGCCAGACTCAGAGAGTATGCATCTCACCATCTCCACAGCTTACTGGTTCTTCTGTTAGGCTTTACCGTTCTACTAGGGTTTTGCTTTTATCTAGAACTTCTTCACTGTCGATCCGGAATACTCTCTACCACTGTCCTCGCACAACTCTTGGAGGACGACCAAACTGGTTCTTCGTCAGATTGAAGTACTCCCATATTTTTTAATCAGCGTATGACTTAGCCTTAGAAATTGTCAAATCATCATGACGTTAATGATTTGCTTCAGCTTGAAGACAACACCGTTTCTGTTTCCTAGTGTCCTTCCTTGTTTCAATAAAGACAAACCATTTCTTTTGTTTTCTTCTCTGTTTGCTTCGGCTTCGCTGCGACCTTGAAGACCATGTGCACCAGGGCACTCATCAAGAAGCTTTCATTCGACGAACGAAGTCCTCTTCGGTCGGCTTTCTAGTTCAGTTATGAGTCCAAGTCCATCCATAGGAATCATGCAGGCTGGACTGGAAATGCTGGAAATGATCGCCACTAGCCTGAAGTAGATGCTCCTGAGACGATTGTAGAGCTATGTAATTTCGGCGGGATGTTCAGCCATATTACCTTGCTCCGACAGCTACAACCGGATCAGTTTCCTCAAGACATGTGTTGTAGATGCCGACCTCATCGTTGTATATCCTAGTACTCGGGGTAGTCGCGTCGTGTGACAACACGCCGATGTACTAGTGTAGGTGCATGTCATCGCGATGAGGTCGATGGGATCCCTGACCTAGGTCAACCGTCTAGGTCAGCCGACTGTTCCCGATCGGAGTCGAGCCTGAGCATCGAGCGCATTGAGACGTGCCGGCAACCGCTGCCGCACACCTGTAAATCGTTTCATTTTAAAGTGTAATAAATGTCCTTGTGTTTTAATGTTATCACTGTCCAAGTTGTGTCGTGTGTAATTCAGTGCTACCTCCGAAAGCGCACCGAACATAATAACATGTATTTTCGTCGAAAGTATAGAGCCAGCATGATTTTCCGTTGCGCTTTCCGGTTTTTACGTTTCTTTCACTGTTGGAAAATAGATGACTTGCCATGTTTGGCTACCGTCGATGGACAACCCGACGAATACACGCGCCTTACTGTCGTTTAAGACTCACGTCACATGAGGTTTCTCCTGCTTCTCATTCTGTACGACGTCGTTCTATCCTATTGCTCGTTAGCAGCAGGTCAAGCCGAAATTGCCAGATCTCATAATTAAAATGATTCAGCTTCTGCAACGAAAAACTCTAGTACGGCATTTTTTATTCACCCGCCACGAACTTCCTCTGCTTCGAAACAAGATACATACGAAGATTTCAATCAGAGTTTCTAATTTCGTATTACTCTGGGCCGATAATTTTTCGGACTTTTGTAGTGGTAATTCATTTCATCACGCCCCCTTAGGAGTACAAACATTAGAATGCAAATAATCTTTACAAGCATTTTTTGTACGTACGTTCGATTAACATTTTTCACAGCATGCTTTGTTGCACCTGTTTTAAATTAACCCATATTCTTCCCGCCAAAAATCAACTCCCAGAAAATAAACGAACACCTTATTATCCACAATCCAAAAGATCACAATGATGACAAATTACTTCCGACAAATACCCATGGCTGTGGTCTGTAAATAGTACTACTACAAAAAAAAACTACTCATGTTTTTCATTACAACTAACCTCGATAAGAACTTTATTATCTTTAAAGAATCATGAATGAATCTTAATGAATTCCGAATGAAAGATTCATTAATCTCTAAAGAATAATTAATCACAACATCTTAGATCCTTTGAGGGATTTGTTATTCTCAAAAATTGATTATTATTATTATTATTATTATTTATTAAAATTCAATGGGCCGTGAGTGCCCCGTTGAAGCTTATAACATAACATAAACTTAAGCTCGGAAATTAAGAACTAAAACGTAGCAGAGCGCACAGAACGAATACAGTTTTGGAACGCGATACGCGAGATTTCCGGTCCAAAACGATCACAAACAACATTAAACTCACGGCACATCAAAACGAACGGATCGGAGGAGCCAAAGCGGGTGCGGCGTACCTCTACGTCCAGTAGCGTTCTAGCTCGGAGGGATCTCGGCGGCACGCACAAACAGAGACGAGACAGGAGCATCGGCGAGTCGATCCGATTGTCGTCCTGCGACAAACATTCTATGTGCGGTGCAGTTGCGCTGCTGCAACGGGTCGATGCCTAAAAGAGCACAGCGCCCAGCGTAATCCACCGGAACCCTCCAAGTACGCAGCGCATACCGGGTGAATTTGCGCTGGACGGACTCCAGACGCGCCAGGGGACGAGCGGCCGTTGGCCACCAAACTACCGAAGCATACTCCATTGCAGACCTCACCAACGAGCAGTACAGCGACTTGATGGCTATCGGGTCGTTGAGTCGCCGAGTTAGTTGCTTTAGGAGGCCAACCAACTGGTTACCCTTAGTAACCACATGCTCAAGCTGGTCGTGGAAGCTCAACTTCTCATCAAGGAGCACTCCAAGGTCTCTGACACAGCTTTTGCGCTCAAGTGCCGAATCGCCTAGAGCATACATACATAGTTGTATACTAAAGGGAAGCGCTTCCTCGCGAACGTGATTACAGTGCACTTTTCAGCACTTAGCAACAGGCCATTCGTGTCACACCAGGTCTGGAACGTATTCAGAATGGCTTGAAGACGGAGCTGGTCAGCTAGGCTGCGAATCGGGAGGTATAGCTTCGCATCGTCGGCATATAGCAGGTGGCTATCAGGAGGAAGCACCCGCGAGACATCGTTGATGAAGATGACGAAGAGAAGCGGGCCTAGATTGCTCCCTTGAGGCACTCCCGAAGAGGCTTTGATAGGGCGCGAGATGAAGTGCTCCATTTTTACGCGGTACGTACGGTCACTAAGGTAGGACCGCATCCAAGTCAGCATATAATTGGGGAGCCCAAGTGCTTGTAGCTTGGCTAGCAGCAGGAAGTGCGGAACGCTGTCGAAGGCTGCCTTGATGTCCGTGTAGACAGCGTCAACCTGTAGACCGGAATCGATCGCCTTGTGGCAGAGGCTCACAAATTCGATAAGGTTGGTGGTGGTTGAGCGCTTTGCGATAAACCCGTGTTGTGCATCACTGAGATAATTCGAAGATATTCTATTTGATTAGAATTATCAAACATGAATAAACTCAATACGATTTTTTGTATATTGTTTTGCTACATATATATTCGGTATACATTTCTTACAAAAACTTGTATAGGTCGTGCAATATAACGAGTGAAACGAATGCAAATAAAAAAAAACTAATGCAACACCTAAGCATGTGTTTAGAAATTGTCTGGAGCAAAATATGTCTATTGGAAATGTTATTCTGAACATGGATATGGATTTAAGCTTGGTTACTTAAACATTTCTACAAGCAAGCCCTCATCGCTAGTTAGTCTTTTAATGTCCGGTACTAAAAATATCACTACATTGTAAAAATTACTAACTTATGAAATTGCTGTGGATCTTAACACCGAACTGATGAGCACATGCTTGAGCTATGGTTTCCAAATTATTCTTCCGGAGTAGTTGAATGGGCATACTTCTCCAGCTTCAACGCCGTCAGGGTAGCCCCTATCAGATGTATTGATCCAGTTACTAAAATATCACAGAACTGTTCTGAACCCGAGTATTCATGCTCAATTTGATTGAATACGGCATCGATTGAACCACCTAAAAATCCTTTTTCATTTTTCAGCTCTTTAACCCAAAACATATAATTCTGTCTACAACGTTCTATCTGTTGCTCGAGAGGGAAGTTATGGTTTGTCGCATCTACACACGATTCACTGCAGAATGCAATGTTCGGTGCAAAAAACGCTGCATCGAACTTCACCGCACGCGAAAGAGTAGAAATCAATTTGAAAGAATCTCTGTCACCGGTAGTGTTGAAAATCAGTAACCTTTTGTGTTGGCTGAAAATATAAGAAAACAACACAACCGTATTACATAGCTCGGATTACCCTCCAGAGAGGCAATAATTACCTGTTTGATTTCGTGCTAAACCAACGAGCGCATACATCAGTACTTTCTACAGTGTGAGCTCCATCAAGATAAAGTGTCCTAAAGCTGTCGTATGTTATGCGCTGTAGCCTTCCCGGCCAGAAACAGCTATCGACACCCGTTGCAGTTTGTTGACTTATTAACAATGGGCTAGTGGCTGGTTTAACTTCCGGATGCGTTCTACACATCCAACTGGAAGCTATTTGTATGGCTAACGAGGTGTTCAATTCGACGACGGTACAGTTATCATTTATTAACGAAGGTTTCTGCGTCCAACGGTACGAATCCAATCGTGACGGTACTATGTGTAGTTTGGCCTTTAATAAAAATAAAAAAGCAATCAATAGAAGAATCTGTAATATGACGCTAACTATGTGTGCATGTACCTTAGATTGAGCACATTGCTGCTCAATTATCTGCATGCACTGTGCCGGCTGCTCAACTGTGTACACATCGGAACCCGGCTTGATAATGCCCGCTTTTTGCCAAGCAATTTCCTCCAACGTGTTACCTAATAGTTTTGTGTGCTCCAGACCTAGAGACGTTATACCAACTGTCGCGGTACGCCGCAAAGCATTTGTACAGTCGTATCTGCCACCGATGCCAACTTCTACTACACATACATCCACTTCCTCGCGTAGGAAAACATCAAAGGCAAGAATGGTCAGGAAACCAAAATATGACGGTAAATCGTTCATGTGTTCCCGCGACGCTGATAGTCGCTCATAGATTCTCCAGAAGGTTTCACTAAATTTCTCAGTTGATATAGGCATTCCGTTCAGCCGGATGCGTTCCGTGACGGAAACTAAATGGGGCGAACTAAAAAATCCGGTGCGATAACCATTTGACCTCAGGATTGATTCTATCATTGCACAAGTCGATCCCTATGGTGAACAGATGCTAAGCATTAATGAAAAGTGCTATGATAGAAATCAAAGTGTTTCTTTACCTTTCCTTTTGTTCCTGAAACATGTATAGCGGACAGTTTATCCAGGTTTTCCAGCTTTATCCCGATGCGCTCCAAATACTTTATCGTGTCGCCAATATGCTTAGAATCATCTTGATGTTTCCGTGACATGGAATCTTGCAGAACACTGAAGTTGGATTGCAGTGTGTTCAACGTAGAAATGGCGTTCTGTGAAACGTATGAATAAATGTATGACCTTGAAATATTATACTTTTAATGTTACATATTCCTGTAACTGCTCACCTCATAATTGTTTACAAGGGAATGTGTTTCGCCTGATGCTTGTGTGGTAGAAAAGGACTGCGGCTTTGCAGTGCCAACTTTCATTAGCCGCATTGATACCGGATTGCATGACGACATGTTCGCCATCATCCTACGAGTAAAGGTTAAGGTAACCCCACGAAACATGACAAGCGATGTACGTGAAACGATCTATGCCAATTAAAAATGTAACTTGAAATCACGGAATAATAGCAACTACACGTTTACCTACCCACCCTGCTGGTTTGTTTGTACCTAGCAAGGAAAGAGATTATTCATCATGCATTGAAATGTAACATTCGATCACGATAGAATCCACGCACTTATCAGCATCGTATACTTATTCCTCGTGAATTTTGTGTAAGCATATTGCATACAGAGGTTGATCGACCGGCAAAGAGCAGTGATGTTATTGTAACGGAATATTTTGTATTTGAAGATAATTTTTATCGCAGAATGCCTTATCAAACCAAACCAACTGTGAATAAATTTAAAAACATAAACAAACTTTTTGTAAACATTTATCAAGCACGTTTTGTATTTGGCATAAAATACCCACTGAACAAGCTGTCACCGTGTCGCCTACAATGTGCGTTCCATTGTCATAGTCGTTTAGCAATCACTATATCACCACTCGAAGGAGCTAATTTGGACCAAACCCAGCTAACGGTGGATCTAGATTACCATGCAAATAGACGTAGCGCGAAATTTCTCGCTGTCATTCGATGAATTTCGATGTAACCGTGCAAATAGACGTAGCGCGAAATTTCTCGCGAGAAATTTCTCGCTGTCATTCGATATAACCGTGCAAATAGACGTAGCGCGAAACTTCTCGCGAGAAATTTCTCGCTGTCATTCGGTGTAAA
>KB672792.1:16433-37008 GCA_000349145.1 Anopheles dirus | reverse complement strand
TTTTTTCCCTCTTTTCCGTTCATTGCCCTCTCTCGCATTCGAACACCGAATCTACTTCTTCTTCTTCTTCTACTTCGAATCGTTGTCCGAATTATGCGCAAGGTCTATACGTTGTTTATCTAGCTGCTCCTGTCAAATCCCCCACGAGGTGCATCGGCACGTTACACTCGTAACAGGCATGTTGTACGCCAAAATGCTACGGGGGTTGTCTAATGCTCGAATGCAGTGGATCATTGACAGTGTAACGAGTTCAGCGATTTTCTACATTAAATTACGTTGTCGTGATGCAAAACGAGGAACGAGCAAGTTTATTTTGGCCAGTAATTTTGGAGCGTCTATTTCCCCTTAATAATAATTTTGCAATGAATAGCACCTGAGCGTTACGTCTTCTGTTTTCAAGGGACTCAATACCCAGTAGTAAACACCGGGTTCTGTATGGAATTTGATCGAGATTAGGTCAATGCAACCGACTCAGCGCATATTTTGTTATTCTTCTCTGTATAGACTCAATTCGGTTGATCCACAATTCGACGTGGGGACACCAAACCAAAGAACCAAACTCCAAGATGGAACGAACTAAACTAAACTACACTAAACTACAGTACAAAGTTTTAAAACATGCAAAGTCATCGAATTATCTCGTCAGATTTTCATGGTGCATCGAAAATGTGAGTTTGCTATCTAAAGTTATGCCTAAGTCACAAACGTGATCTTTCCTTAGAATTTGTTGACCATTTATTATATACAACGATAAACCATTTTTAAAGATACAACGAGACATTTTTCAACACAGATACACAGGAAGTTACGAGTGCACTAATTGGAAAATAAATTAATAATATCTTGCAAATTAGTGCAGTCGTCAGTTTTACAAATTGGAAGATACATCTTCAGGTCATCTGCGTATAATAAAAAACTACCCATGGGTAATAATTCAGTTAAGTACAAAAATGTACGTAACCTACAAAAATGTTGTGCTAAAATATGTCTACTCCCTTCCGGGCCACCTGGCGACAGTTGGCCGGGACTTTGGCCATAGATGTAAAAAAAAAGTTTGTTGGCATTACCTTCAGTTCCAAGGTCGCCTTTTTCATCAATTCATCCGCAGTTTTGGCCATGAAATTTGTCTAATTTGTCCAAAAATTCTCGAGGGTTGGGTTGGCATACTTGATCGCCACCGGAATGCCCAACTACTCCACCTCTTCCAGCGCTCGCTTCGAAGAGTGAGACGAAGCTAGACGTGGCCAAAACACCTAGCCGTCATCTTCGTGATATTTTTTATGAAGTTATGAATCTCTGGGAGGCCTTCGTGCTATACTTCGTACTATAAATCTCTTCGTATATAAATGGCAGCCACGATGACAAGAATACGGGACGTGACATCTCCTTTTTGCTAATTGTGAGCCGCAGGAGCACCTTCCTCGGGAACTTCGTATGGCCAGTACCAGGTTTCCTTTCGATGGACTTTCCCTCCTCCAGGAGTGCCAGAATCTTATAAAAATTTGCCCAATAGTATCCGGCCAATACGACTTTGTTAGGCACGGATTGAGCAGGCGGCCCGAACAATTCATAGAACGGAGTTCTTTCACTGTTTTGACCATAGCTTATGTAAATGCAGTGACAGTATGTTGTCAGCAAGTATACATTGACCACTGACTGGATAACCGACCACTGGGTGGCAATCTTATGGAAAAATCTAAACATTTTGTCGTCTTTTTAATGCATACGTTAGCTGTTCGTTGGACCGGCAAGTGACTCGGGATGCTCATTAGGTGGGTTCACACGAGTCGAACTTTTGATGACGAACCTCACGCACACTGTTACTGGATAACCTTTTCTTCTTGAAACAGTCTCGGTGAACTTTCCTCGACTCACTAATACATTGGCAGAAAGGTTCGCAGATCGTACAAATTCGAGCAGAGTTCAACTCGTGTGAACCCACCTATTAGGATAGCTTATTGCAGATTTAACTGGAATACCACGATACAAAGACTTGATTACAAGACTCGCTGTCTGTTACTTGGAACGCAAACTCACGAGCACAGACGAGTAGTTGCTCAATGCGTGTGATGAAGATGATAATGATGATATTGCTGTCCCTCGTATCGCGTCCAACCGAAATGCGTTTCCTAGTGATGAGCATCGAAACCAAGTTTAAAGTTTTAACCAACGCTTACATGCGATGTCCAGGGCATTAAATAGTACGTTTAGGTCTTTCGAGATCTACATGTCCATGTCCAATTTTAGAGTAACCCTGTTAATGCCTGTTAAATCGCGTGGTTTTTAATACCATTGTAATTTATGCAGAATGTGTGGCAACACGTCCTGCGTACGTCAGTTATACGGAAATACGAAAATCCCCATCCGCCTCGGATTGCCTACATTTAGGCGGGTGAATGACTATCCATTACATATAAGGTGCTGGATGGAGTTTGATTTGTTTTTGTCATTTCGCTTCCTCTGACATTCTACACCCTAACGCGCGCGTGTGTGTGTGTGTGTGTGCTCAAATGGTGAGTGAATGTCGTAATGTGCGAGGCGATTCTCGCACGGGCCGAAAATAAATGGGCAAAATGGTTTTCAGCGGTTCCCTCCATTCCGGCGTCGTACGCTCCTCGCAACGGAACGGAGCGTGCGGGCCGAGACTTGACCTACACGCTGAAAACCAAACCGTCCACGCTCCGCAACGGGCACGGGCTGCTTCTGCTGGCATCTATTTTTACGCGGGAAAATTTCATTTTTCAAAACGGGTGTCGCTCACTCACACACGGCGGTGGTGTAGCTCGGAGCGGTGTTGTTGAGTTGCGCACTCCACGCAGGGAACGGACGCATTCCGCTACGTGTTAATCACGGCCAAACAATCGATGCACAGCGGCATCGATCGGGACAGCGGGAAGTTTGGCTTCCGGCCGGAGCTCTGGTTCGGATGCATTCGCTGAAGTATCGCTGAAGTATCCAGAGCACGCAAACACCACGCTGCGCTGAGCAGAGGTTACGTTTTATATTTGTCCCACGCGTGTTTCGGTGTTTTCTTCTTTCTTCCTCCCTCCCTCCCTCTCTCTCTCTCTCTATCTCTCTCTCTCTCTCTCTTGGGTTTTTGTACGTTTCGGGAATGCTGTTTTTGTTTTGAGATTTCTCCTGGCGCTAGCTCTAGTGCTCGCACGCTCGCTGAGTGCGATGAGGTAGGCGTGTAAGTTTCAGTAAAGAACGCGCGAAGTAAAGGCAGATATGGACAGTACAATAGAGCGCATCAAACTCGCCAAACAAATAACTGAAAGTATCATTCGTTCAGCCGGTCGTTTCGTTTGGAAAGTTCTCGTGAAAGCGGAGTTACATCAAAGAGTGCACTAGCTCGCACATGAGCTGAAAGGAACCAGGTAAAATTGTGAAGCTGAACCGAACCCAGCTCCTGAGAGAGTTGCTAGCAATTCTAAAACTCACCGCGGCGACTGCCAACTCACTCAGAGGAAGTTGAATCAAATCAGATACCTAGCAGGTCTTCGTGAAGCGTTGAATCAGGACATAAACTATTAAGATCCAGTTCACTCACGTTTACTCCGGACGTAATCGATGACTCCCATTTCAGCTCTTGCAAAGAACTGTTGAGAACTTGGTGATTATAAATACTCTTGTAAGCAACGCAATGAAGATTTATCTGAAATATGAGATTGAGAGAGTTCCTAGTGTTCCTATTAAAACTTATTTCAACTCACCGCGGCGTTAGTATTCGCCTGGGTAAATCGCCTGAGTAAAATGGGTAGTCACTCAGAGGCAGCTACATCAAAGCAGCTAAGGGGTTCTAGACAAAATTGCGAAACTTAACCGAAACCAGCTCTTGAAACAAACCGGTGGGAACCAGGTGGGAATACATACCCTTATAAGTAACTCGCTCACCAACATGAGATTGAGAGAGCTCCTAGCAATGCTAAAACTTATTTTAACTCACCGCGGCGACTACCAACTCACTCAGAGGAAGTTGAGTCAAAGCAGCGTAGGAATAGGCTCTCATTGCCTGAAGATGCTCCTTGTCCGAGAGTTCGGATTCGGCCCAAACAGCGCACGGACTTACCGTCGGCCCCAAAGCGCGCGCGTGACGACGCTCGGCCGCACTCAGCCGCGGGCGGGCCGACAATTTTCGCTCACCGTCAGTCAAGTCAGTTGCCCGAAACCATCGCACCCAGCTGGACACGGAACGCGTCCCACCCGAGCGCCACGATCAACCGCAAGCGACAATCAGACCAATCCGGAGCCGCGCCGTGACGGTGTGTGTGTGTGTGACATGCGGTGTTGTAGTGGCCGCCAGTGAAGCACCAAGTGACGATGATTCTCCGGGCCCGGTGGGCCACCCTCGCGGTGCTCTGTCTGCTGCTGGCCGTGGCGCTGTTGGCGCGAGACGCGCACGGCTTCGGGCTGCGCAAGCACGGCCCGGACGAGGGCCTGGCGGTGGTGAAGCGGCGCCTCTCCCCGTCCCGCCCGAAGGGTGACAGCGCGTGGACCGGTCCGTCCCGGAAGCCGTGGTCGGTGCGGGATGACGACGACGAGGATGAGGAAGAGGAGGAGGAGGAGGACGAGGAGGAAGATGAGGAGGATGAAGAGGAGGAGGAACAGGCGGCCATCCGGAAGGCGACGCAGGAACGACTGCTCCGGGCCCGGCGCGGTCTGAAAGGTCGTGACGGACGTAACAAGCCGGCGGCCCAGCAGAAGGTGGCGACAGACCACAACGAAGGTGACGTCGACGACGACGACGACGACGACGACGATGACGAGGATGGGGACGACGAAGCCGAGCCGAGATCTATTTTTAACCTGTTCGGTCTGCTTGGCCGCCCGAGCCGGCGCGTGGAGAGCGAACCAACGCCAGCTCCAAACGACGATGACGACAACGACACCGATGACGACGACAACGACGACAACGAAGCGGCCGTGCGAGAGGTGCGCAGGCAGTGGAGTAGGAAGCGGCGCGCGAGTGCGAAGAGTGCGCCCGGTGCGAGCGAGCAGCCTGAGCTGGCAGGTGTTGGTGAGAGCTGGCTGGATGGACTGAGGCGTGTGTACGACTCCGTGCTCGGTGCGTCCAACACACTCGAGGCGGAGGAGGACACGCACACTACCGTCACGACCACCGGCAGTATTGTGAGCTGGCTGCAAACGCTTGCCGCCGCCGGGGACGCCGACGCCGACGAGCGGGAGAAGCAGAACCCGATCATCAACCTGCTCACCGGGTGGCTGCAGTCCGGTGCCGAGAGCGGCGGTGATTCGCACGAGGAGATCCGCATCCGTCCGGTCGGCGCGTACGCCGAGGACGCCGACGATGGCGGCGGCGGTGACGCCGCAACCAAACCCGGCCGCGGCAAGGCCAAAGCGGGCGCGTCGCTCGTCCAGCTGCTGAACGAGAGCCCGCTGAACGCGCTGTTCGGCGCGGAGACGCTGCCGGCGGAGCCGCCGATCGACAGCGCGCCGAAGCGCCCGAAACCGTCCGCCCGGCACGGCCCGGCCCGGGTCGTGAAGCAGCGCATCGCCATCTCGCCGGAGGACTTCGAGCAGCTGCTGCTGCGCGTGCCGTCCTTTGTGCCGGACTACAGCCGGGTCCGGGGCGAGGAGTGCCGCCGGCAGGGGCAGATCTTCGAGCGGCAGCTGCGCGGCAAGCGGCTGTGGGCGCTGCAGATGGTGGACGCGAGCGCCCGGCTCGCGTCCGGGCTGCTGCGCGGCAACGCGAACCAGCTCGGCGACTTCGACCTCTGCACCGGCATCGCGACGCGCGTACGCGTGCGGGAGGACGAGCTGGTGCGGCTGCGCGGCAAGTACTGCCTGGCGCACGTCGACGTCGTGGCGGAGGACGCCGAGCTGCGGCTGCCGGTTCACTTGCTGCAGGGCGGCGGGTTCGTCAAGAGTACGCTCAACGATGTAAGTACGAGCAGCGGAGGAGCTGCGAAGAACATCACCCAGCCTTTCTAGCAGCTAGACCCGGTTACTCGCCTCTGTAGAAGCTTCTACGGTGTTTCTTTAATGACACTTAGTTCAACACCCTCTAGTAGGTCTAGGCCTCCCATTGCTAGGTTTGTTTGTTTGAGGTTCCGTTGAGATTTGTACCCACAACAGGTGTTGTGTAGGACCTCGCGCTTGCGACGCCCCAACTACAATGCTCAGTACTTAGTAATATCCCCATGAAAATCTACTTCTGGATCTGGTTACTATCCACTACAGACTCTACTCCAAAGTAACTCCAGGAGTAACTCCAAAGTTACAGCTCCAGGTCACAACTAGAGATGTGTGTACCGAGCTAACTGAGTTAAGAGTTGTGTGAAACGATCGAGTTAACTCCTGCTTAAATAATGTTAATGGCTCTTTTGGGAGTCACCTCAAAAGTCACTCAGGAGTGCGTAAGTGGGAGTCATGAAACGAGGTTGACTCCCATCCATTCACTCTTTTGGGATTCACATCCGTACGGAGTTAGACAATAACGACTCATATTAATGGTTAGTGTGTAAGAGTAAGTAACTCCCTGAAGGGTGTTATTATTGTTATCTCTGCTGCACACTCTTCGAACAGTTGGTCCTGCTCATAGCCTTATGCAATGCTGACTAGTATTGGAGGTGACAGTTTTCGAACCCCAGATAAAATCTGCCACGTCCAGTGTACCTTGCCCACGCAGAGCCTCCTAGAGTCACCTAGAATCTGCAGTACTGACACCGCTCTCCTCGAACCCCAAACAGCCGGACCACTTTCTGCCGCGCTTCACCACGATCAACTGGGGCATCTGTCTGCCCGCCGCGTGCTCGTTCGAGGATGCCGGCAGCATCGTGGAGCATTTCGTCCGCCCGTACAACTCGACCGGCATCAAGCTGTTCCTGGAGCTGGAGGAGGCCAACTGTCACGTGCGCCAGGTGCGTACCTGGTCCCGGCTGCTCAAGGACCACTGGCAGCTCGTCGCCGTGCTGTAAGTAGCCGCCACCGGTGCCAATGTCCCTCTTTCTCACACAAACACACACACACGTTCCCATTCCACCAGCGGGTTCTACACGTTCGTCGCGGTGGTGACGCTGGTCGCGACGCTGAACGACTACGAGATCTTCATCAAGATCGAGCCGCCGTCGACGCGGGACTCACCGCACGCGCCACCCGAGCGCCGCACGACCAACATCTTCCACCAGACGCTGATGGCGTTCTCGCTGAAGAAGACGCTGCCGCAGCTGTTCGGTGCGGGCGACGCCGATGAGCAGCGCCACCTGCGCTGTCTGCACGGGCTGAAGGCGCTCGCCAGTGGCGCGCTGTTTCTCGCGCTCCGGCTCGTGCCGCTCGGGTTCCAGCCGTTCACGAACCGGCACGAGTTCACCGAGAGCTTCAACGCACCGTGGAGCGTGGCGGTGCGGCTCGTGATGCTGTACGCGGACGTGTTTCTCGTCGTGAGCGGCTTCCTCGCCGCGTACCACATGGTGCGGGAGTACCGGGAGCGGGCCCGCGTCCCGTGGTTCAAGCGGATCGCCGGCCGCTACCTCAGGTGAGTCGACCACCTACTACGGCGCTTGTTGGCGCCACACCCTACTACCGACCGTGTGACGCTCCCCCGTCCGCAGGCTCGCCTTCCCGCTGGTGCCGGTGCTGGCGTTCTACGCCTGGGTCTGGGAGCATCTCGGCAGTGGGCCGCAGTGGGGCGACGTCGTGACGAAGAATGCGAACCTCTGCAAGCACGGCTACCTGAGCAACCTGTTCTTCATGCACAACTGGTACCCGATCGAGGAGACGGTAAGTGTGCGGCGCACCCCGCGGTGACCCCGAGCGAGCGACTCACCCCTACGTGCTTTCCAGTGCGCACCGCACACGTTCCAGCTGGCGATCGAGATGCAGCTGAGCGTGCTCGCACCGTTCCTGATGGTGGTGCTGGTGCGCAGCCCGTTCTACGGGACGGCCGCCTACGTGCTGCTGAGCGCCCTGTCGACCGCGATCCGGTTCGCCGCCACGACGGAGGACCGGCTGACGCCGTACGTGTTCCACGGCGTCCGGCTGACGCAGCTCTACCGCACGCTCAACCTGTCGTGCGCCGAGACGCTCCACCGGCTGACGCCCTACCTGGCCGGGTTCGGGCTCGGCTACCTGCTGCAGGAGACGGGCCGGCCGCGGCAGGAGCGCGGTGTCCGGTGCGCCGGCTGGGTCGGGGCCGCCGTCGCCCTGCTCTGGTGCGTCTGCAGCCCGCTCGCCATCGTCCGGAAGGACTTCCGGTACGAGCCGGGCGAGGCGGCCCAGTTCGCGGCGCTCGCCCCACTCTCCTGGGCGCTCGGGCTCTGCTGGGTCATCTACTACTGCGCGACGGAGGAGCAGAGCGCGCTCAACCGGCTGCTCTCGGCCCGGCCGCTGGTCTGCCTCGGGCGGCTCACCTACTCCCTCACGCTCGTCCAGTTTCTCGTCTTCTTCTACTTCGCCGGCACGACGCGCGGCAGCGAGGTGTTCAGCTTCGCCGCGTACGTCAACCGAACCGAGGTGTGCCTGGCGCTCGGGGCCGCCCTCACGCTCACGCTCCTCTTCGACCTGCCGATCCAGAACGTGAAGCGCCTGCTCGACCAGGCCGGTGTGTTCGAGCAGCTCGAAACGCCGGCTGCGATGACGGCACCCGCGGCACCAGCGGAGGACGCACCCGAGGAGAAGGAGCGCCCAACACCGGCAGCGGCCCCGGTCGAGGAGCAACCGGAGTTTGTCAGCCCGTTCGACGAGGAGCGCGACGAGGACGACGGCATCTGGCTGCGCAAGCGCACCAACACACAACACCTCGCCGAGGAATCCACCGCTAGCACCAGCGAGGTGGAAGACTTTTGGGCCCAACGTGACGACGATGACGGCGGGCGTGCGACAGCGAAGCCGGACGTGACTGCGGGCGAACCGGAGCCACAGCAGGAAGCGGAGGCAGAGCCAGAAGAAGAAGAGGAGGAGGAGGAGGAAGCAGAGGAGGAGGAGGAGGAAGAGGAGGAAGAAGAGGAGATCGACGAGGAGAAGGAGGTGAAGCGACGGCCCGAGTCAAACGGTGCCGCCTGGTCGCGCTTCTAGGCAGGTGCTTCTGTTCTGTTCTGTTGTTCCGATAGTTACTATTATGGTGTGGCGGGGCATCCGCAAACCGAGCAGCTTTTGTTACGGGCAAAATACAGGCCTTCGGGAAGAGTGCGTGCGTGTTGTGCCTCACTGCCGTAGCCAGGTATCACTGTCGACTGTGTCGATCAGACTCCCGTGCGCATATAGAGATTCATTGTCTTTCCAGCATCTTCTGTCTCGAATAGGTCGCGCGGTTGTAGCACAGGATGTAGCACACAAGCAGGTCGGCATCATTGTCGTTAGCGGAGCTGATGTATGACCCAAACTGGGTGAAGTTTTGGATGTCCATGTTTTTTTTTTTTTTGCATACGCACAGACAGCTCCAACACACCGGCTATAAATAACTCCTTTTATCGAACCTTAACACGAGCCAGCCTAGCCTACGCTATGGTATGTACAAATGGGGTCCCCACCGCTTACTATCTACAAGCCAACCCGACCCAGCCCCCGGGGGGCTCCGGCTACGCCTCCTCCGACGTGCTGTGCGTGTTGTTCGTGCTGAGGCTGTTCGTTTCCGGTTCGGCCGTGCCGCCCGGCTGGTTCGGTCGGAACCGGCTCAGCAGCATCTTCTCCAGCCCGTGGATCGGTGACTCGAACATCAGACAGAGGAGCAGCGCCAGCAGGAACGTCAGCGTCATGTGCGAGATGGACTCGGCCGTCTGTGTGGGGAGAGAGGTTCGCGCAGAGGTTAGTAGCGTAGGCAACGGTAGGCACCGACCCCGGGGTTCACTCACCAGCGTGGCGATGCTGGCGTAGAGCGGTGTGCGGCGGGACGCGGACAGGTACAGCTCGACCAGCCCGTTCGTCAGGTAGGCACAGTACGTCAGCCGGCTGAGCGGGACGAACGCGCGCCAGGACAGGATGCGCTTCAGGGTGCGGCCGTGCCCGGTGACGCACGCCAGCACGAGCCACCCGTTCGCGAGGCTCCAGCCGAACCGGTGCAGCGCGGCGTACAGCGCGTTGTACAGGTAGTTGTCCGTGCCGAGCCAGGTATAGAACGCGGTCAGCGAGAACATGGCGGTGCTGCCGCAGACGGTCGAGACGGCCCAGCACAGTGCGACCTTCCGGCGGCCGAGCCGAACGCTAAAAGGGGCGAGGGTGAGAAGGTTGTAGACACATCAATCTGACATGAGGCTGTGTGGTCCGGCTACCTACTTGTTGGCCTGCATCCAGTGCACCAGGTAGCCCACGAGCAACCCCAACAGATAGGCCGTCGCCCGCAGGTGCGTCTTGCCGTACACGTTCACGAAGTAGTCGTTCGCCTGCAGATCGCTCACCTCACTGTGAAAAAAAACACAAAACAAGCCAAGAGAACGCTCAGTGAGTGAACCCAAACGGACGCTCTTCTCTTGCACACGTACTCGGTGAACACCATGAAGGTGGGATCGAGCCGCCGGGTGTAGGTAACGACGAACGGCACGACGATCGAGACGCCGGTGACGGTGCCGAGCAGCAGCAGGGCGACCCGGTGCCCGTAGCGCCACACCGGGTAGAGCAGCAGCGGGGCGAGCACGAACAGCTGCGTGTCGGTCGCCAGGTACCACGACTGGAACATGCAGACGCGGTCCGTGCCGAGGTAGTTGTTCACGTACAGCACGTTCAGCCACCAGCTCGCCCGGCACCGGCTCTGCTCCAGTGCGAGCCGCTCGCGCCAGAGCGGCCCGTCGCCGAGCTGCGGCAGCCAGGTCGCGTACAGCGCGATCACCGCCAGGTAGGCGGGCGTCAGCCGGATGTACCGGAACACGTACAGCACCGCGTAGTTCAGCCGGCCCTTGCGTTTGTCCAGCTCGAGCAGCAGCAGCCGGGCGAACAGGAACCCGCTCAGCAGCAGGAACGTGTCGACCAGCAGCGGCGAGTTGAGCAGGAACGCGTTCTGCGGCAGCCGGCTCTGCTCGCGGAAGAAGCCCGGGTTCAGCAGCGGCCCGCCGGCCATAAACACCAGCGCGTGCCCCCCGAGGATGAACACCATCGCGAGCGCCTTGATGCCGTTGATGCAGCCGAGCCCGTGGTCGTCCTTCGACACCTGGGCCAGCTTGCGCAGGTTGTCCAAGGCGGAGAAGGCGCGCAGCACCGCCACCAGCGCCCCGGACCGTGGCGACGCTTTCACCCGGCGGCCGGCATCACCGCCGCCGGCACCGTACACCGTACTGCACACGACCATCACTGCGAACAGCAGCAGCACGCACGCACACACGATCTGCAGCCGGTCGTACACGACCACCACCACCGCTGCCGGAGCCACCTGACAGCCGGCGTCCTCACCCACACCGTAACCGGTCGCGTCCGACAGCAGCCGCACGACGTCCGACGCGGCGCAGCCAGCCGGCACACAGACAGCCCACCGCACCGACACGCTCGCATTCGCCGCCCCGTACCGGCCGGTCGACGCACGGACGTGGAAGCGCCCCGGTGTGAGTGTGACGCGCGCCAGACAGTACTGCGTGCGTACCGGGCGCTCCACCAGCGTCCCGTCACGCACACACGCGTCGTACCCGCCGAGATGATGCCGGGCGCCCAGCTCGACACCAGCCGGATACTTCACCGACGCGTCAAACACTGCAAAAACGAAACGTCAGAGAGGTAGTGTAGGTGTTAGTGCGCCGGGCCCAGCAGTCAGTCAGTGTCAGTCGATCCACACCGGGCGGGTCAAGTGACACTTCACTCCGGAGTGATTCGCTTCAATTAATCGGCACAAAAACCCAGCATCGCGAAGGACCGGAGGAGCGAAGCGTTGGGAGATACAGGTAGGAGCAAACAAAACATTTGCTTAGCTCGCGCCTCGCTGCGTGCGTCAGTGGTGGCACGGAAGCAGATGCGACGCCGCTCAACACGCAACAGCGCGAAGAAAGGCCACGGGATGGTAATTTTGTCAGTGCGACTCATTTGTTTTCTTTCCTCGAGGAGAGGCGTGTGTGTGTCTGTGTGTTTTGATATCCGGTCGATACCTTCGCCGAAGCTGGCTTGATCGGGTGTGACAGGTTCGAGTGCGGGTTTCGGTGGAAGATAAACACACCACATCGGCGTCATCTCTATTTTTGCGTCGATTTCACACGTCGGTGGATCCGTTCCCGGGCGCACCGAGAACTTCTCGCTACTGGTGCCTCAAACCGCGCTAAAGCAGTGGGGCTTACGGAAACGTCCAGTACTTGGATGGAGCAAAGGCTCGCGGAGAGATCTCCGCATCACGCAACGCAAGCAGGAGCCAACCCGCCAATTCTCGTACCCTCGTCCAGCCAAGGCTCAATGTCAGTGCGCACATTAAAAGCAACTTTTTGAGCGTGTGTGTGTTTCTAGAGCAAAGCTATCAGCGATCGAATCTCCGACTCCGGTCGCCAATGCTTTAATTATGCCTAACGTGCCTCCCACACCGACCGTGCGTCAAACGCATTCCGGCATCCCGTCCAAACTTGCCACCCCGTCGGCCGCAGCGCGTGCAACCTTCCGCGGTAGGACGTAACCACCGTTCACCGCGGCCGATAATTGCGAATGCAACTTAATCAGCGGGTTCGGAGCCTGCAGTTCGTGCGCGTAACGCTCGTTTGCGTCAACGCGCGGTGTGGTGAGAACGCGGCCTGTTGCACATTCTTGACCATGGCCCTAAACTCGAACGTCGCCGCGCTGTAATCAGTGGACGTGATCTCCACAGGCAGTGTTGACTTTGGGCCCAATATTTTAAGGACTCTTCGTTGGTCTACCCGAGAACTGAACTAGCGAAACAGACACTCGCACGAGATACACTCACTTGCCATAGCCCACGGTTCGCGGGCCCGTACCGCTGCCAGCGTGCGGTTGACATCCCGGCGACAGGCTGGCTCCTGCAGATCTGCCACCGTCGACTGGATTCGGTCCAGGATCAGCAGGTCCGCCGGTTGTTGGGTTGATTGTGGTTCCCGGCCCTCGCAGGTTGAACCGA
The DNA here is from genome assembly GCA_000349145.1 of Anopheles dirus. Taxonomy (NCBI): domain Eukaryota; kingdom Metazoa; phylum Arthropoda; class Insecta; order Diptera; family Culicidae; genus Anopheles; species Anopheles dirus. The sequence continues at coordinate 24,020 of KB672792.1, read as the reverse complement.
TGGTCAGGCACAGCAGCACGAACAGGCTGCCCACGGTGGGCACCCTCAAGTTGGCCATCCCGTGGCACAGAGAGTAAGAGAGCGCGAGACACACAGCTGTACACGCGAGACTTGTGTGGACACTTGTTCGCCCGCCGGTGGCTCGTTGCGAACTGAGCGTCGTCGCGCGTCCGTCTCGGGTGACTCGGGTGGTCCGGTTTCAACGGCAGCACCGCACACTCGTCATCCAACACACGGACCCTATTCCGAGCGCCCTCCCCCCTCTCTTGCGCACAGATTTCATGCGGACCTATTTGTTATTCTATACCTCCGTCACCTCGCACACCTTGCGGCGCCGTCAGCGCCTTTTGTTTTCTCTCTCTCTTTCTCGCCCTTCCCCGCATAACTTTGGCGGACCGCGAGCAGGATCTCCCATATCGGCCCACATATCCGCCCGGCACCGCATCAGCGAAATGTGACACCTGGAAGAACGCATTTGCATCTTCGCAACAAGCGGTTCGCTAATAGACCGGTTCCAAGCGGGCCCGCGGTCGCGTTAGGCGTTAGGCCCGATTGCATAAACGACATCTGCCCCGTGGTGAAAGTGGTTCGCCGGCTGCTCCAGTGCGATCTTCACAGCGCTCCCCGCAGTGAAAGTTTATGCGCGGCCGGTGCGCTGCGCTAGCAACGCGGGAACGGCAACGCTGAGAACGTCAGCAACCGGGACCGACCGGGATGGCTGATTAGCAAGGTTGTTAGCGTCTGGCCGCCGCGCGGTTTGCTCCCGGAGGCAGCGCGGTTCTCGACCGTGCGTTGACACCTCGTTAACGGGTTCGGGTTTGGGTGCGAGCTCCAGAAGATACCTTGTTCGTCGGCGGCGGCAAACTCGCAGTGATCCAGATGTTGGAGGGTGTGCTGCAAAGGGGAGATGGGGAAATGCAGAAGCCAAACATTGAAAGAATTGGATCTCTGTCGAACAAATCCAAGAGCAACCTCAATTTCTTGGAGATCTTAGAGGAACACTCCACAGCCAGAACTTCTGGAAGATCTCGAAACACTCGCAGTTTGGTGCTTGATTGTCCCAAGAACAGCAGTTTGTAAGGTCAGCTCACTCATCCGGATAAACGCTGAAACTAAGATCGATGTATCGCAACTAAGCATTGCTCTCGTAACCTTAGCAGTAAACAAAAACCAACACACCCCAGATAAGCGTGTGCGAGTTATTATACCGAAAGCAAAAAAGAAAGACATCATGCACTGCCACCGAGCACCTTCGTACCTTCGTCCCTCGTGTCCCGCCCGCTGGAACCCGCTTCCGGGAGTGGGCCGGCGTGTTTTACAAGCGATCGTTCTCGTGTTACCGAGCCGCATCGCACGCGGAATACGCAAATAACGACCGCTGATGGGTTCGACAGGCAAACACAGCCCACCGCCACCGCGTGCGAACCGAGTGGACAGTTTTGTTTTTGTTTCCGCTCGCGGCGCTTCGTTCACTTCTTGTTTTGTTGGTTAGGTTCCGTTCGGACCGTCCTCCCAGTGGTGTCCGAGATGACATCCCATTACTCAGGGGTTAGGAACGGGTCGATTGGAATGTGCGGATGTGAGGTTAGAATAATTCGGAGATTAATCTGCGGCGAGGCGAACGAACAAAAACACAATTGATTGACGGTTGCGCAGCTTTAGAGCCCACGTCCAACCGGTTGGCCCAACGTGCCGGGCCCGTTTGCATCTCATCGCACGTGTTGCGCATCCCTCCGTTTTTGCTCCTGCGCGCCGGTACGGGATCGGTCCGTTTGCTGTGTCTAATACTGTTATTATCGTCGCGTATCGTGATCGATAGCTCGATCGACCACCGGGGCGCGATTATTATTCCACGCGTGGTGGCGCGGCGATTAGGAAGCGCACGGAGCGCATAGCAAAATGGCGCGAGTGTGGAGAAGCGACTAAAAGTGACGAGAAGCCGTTCCTCCCCAGGGTCAGAACATCGCCCATTAGAACGGGCGTGCATGCTTCGAGAGCCATCGGAGAAAACTTCACCGTCCGACCTCGATCGCGGGCAAGGATCGAGCATGGATCGCCACAGGATCACCTTGAGATAGATTGTGTTAGATAAAACCTTACCGCACGAGACCGGTTCCCGGGTTGGAGCGATACCAACCTGTTGCAACCTTCCCGAGCGAAAGTTTCGCCACTGTGCGCTTTGTTCGTACTCATTGCGGTGGGCTTGAGCGTGAGAAAACATCGTGCCCACGTATGTATGCGCGTGTGTATGTGTGTGGGTGTGTCTGTGTACGCACAAAGTATGGAAGCTTTTCGGAAGCTCCGTTCGAGCACGCTTACAGCACGCGAGCTTTGAAAGCTTCGCGCTATCAGAGAGCTTTCGGCCAGTTTACAGTGCGTGACAAAACAATAGCTGCACCTTAAATTGATATTTTTTAATTTATTTATTTATTTTTATTCATTTAATTTCCAAACCCATTCGACGCACTGGAAAGCGGTCTTCTACAGTGTCATCTCGGAACGTTTGAAAATGGTTATATTTTTTCTTGCTGTGGTAGCGTATACAAAAAAGAAAAAAAAAACTTCCATAATTGCCATGCTGAACAATTAGAATAATGTGCATTTTAAATTTGTTTTAATTGAAGTAGTGAAAACCAAATACAGAAATCGGTCTCGCCAGGGTCTAAATAGGCGAGAGAATGAGAATGAGAAAGCCGAGTGAAATGTTTGAAACTTTTATTTATTTAAATAATTAACGGCCTGGCCGTACTGCTTAGTGTTTGAAACTTATTTCATCTCAAACTAGACAGCAGCTTGCAATCGTTACAGCTTATTTAGCAAAAAAGAAACAATGCGATAACCGGTTTATGTTTGTGAAAAAATATTTGCATTTTGTTATTTGTTTTAATCATTTTTCTAGCATTTGTACAGTACAGTACGATTTGTTACCGACCCAAAATAAAAACGCAACAGACGAAATCAGTTAATATTGCGTGTGCATATGCTCATAATTAGCTGAATGGTGGATTTCTGTAGCAACGTCTATAGAGCAATAAGTTCATATTTTAATCGTCTGATAAAAGAAACCTGTTTTGCGTCACGACAAACAATTTATTCGAAAGTTGTTTCCTCTTCGTTATCTATGATGTTTGTCAAATTTATCTTGTTTTTTTAGCATCTACTGTATGCCGATGGTGTTAAAATGATTGTACTTCTCGTGTTCTCGTGTATGTGTATCTCGACTGCTTTCCGCTTGCATGCTCCTCTAATTTTCTCGACTTGTGTCCCAGTAAATGCTTCCTAATCTCCTTTTCTCGCTCCCGCAATCTTTTGATGTACACCTATATACTCAAAATTGCCCAGCTCAATCGTGTCCATGTCATCCCCGATTCCAAACTCTAGTTCACTGCAGATATTGATGCCCAGGTGTATTGTAACTTATGGGAAGGCTTACAAGACACTTGGGCTAATCTTCAGACTTACTCCAAGTATCTCGGGCCCTATTTGTCGCTCTCGCTCTCTTTTCTGTTGCCTTATTCGATCCATCCTTGAATACGCATGCACTGTATGGAACTCTCATTTATTCGTATGGTCATCTGAACACGAACAGCTATTCTTTACCACAATTTTAGGCGCATTTTTGAGCCGTGGTCAATCTCCGATGCCACCTCATAACCTCATAATAAATATAAATAAATAAAACAAATCTAGCTTCAGTTACGTTACCTACTGTATCACACGCGCGAGAAGCAAAAAAGCTCCCAATAAAAAGCTCTATAAGCTTTCGTTTGAATCGTCCGTTGCGTGTTGTTGTACCGCCGCCTTTTTTTCTTGTTGAAACTTCTTCCCACTGTTTTCACACGTCACTGTAAAAACTTTATTTTCAAACCATCTTCTTTACCACTTTTTATGTTTTCTTTCGTTGTTTTCGCTGCTACAATTTCGGTGATGTTCTTGACGAACGCCACCCATTTTTGGCAACACGACGCACGTCGCGTGCGACCGTTCGTTCGGGGTTGGATTGTTTTGTGAAACTAGTCTATCCACAACAGCGGTGCGCGGCCTGCGTCGCACGCACCTCGTCAGTCGTACGCTTCCAGTCATAAACTCTGGGAGGTTTAGTTTCGGACGCGCTAATGCTGACGCGGCTCGAGCCACCCAACGAAAAGTGAGGTTAAACACACAAACCGTGGCGCCAGCGCTTGGGGCGAAGTTTGTTCAATTTGAAGTTTGTTTTGTTCTTCACTGACACAATGACTTTCGTACGTTTCACAGGTGAGATGATTCGAATTTGGATATGAGTGTTTGAAGTTCTGCCTTTCTTCATGTTTTATTTCTTATCTATGATATTTTTGTATTTTGTTGTATTTTGAAGCGCTTTTTCAAAGTGCCCCTAAACAGTAACTAAGCTCTTGAATACAAAAATATCTCAGCATAGTTCTTATTGCACTTCTAGGAAATTAAAAAAAAACAACGAGAGCAAAACAGAAGCTGTTTACTCCACAAGGTGCACTAGTAGAAACGTTGAACGAGAACATGAGTTCAAATATTTAGGAATAACCTTAGACAAACGGTTGACCTTCATGAACCCTATGGAAAATCGCATCTTGAACGCTATGAACCGAAAACTAGAAATCGCAAATCGATCCCATCGTGTAGGGGACTGAAATAGTCCGAAGCCGATTGTACGCTCATACCAATTGTTATAAACAGAAATAGAAGTAATAAAAATAACTGAATAACTGAAGAAAAACCCTTACTTGCCACGAGCTACACAACAACAAACTCCGGAACCTAAAGGAAGCGTTGACGCCATATATCCATCTCAGTGTGGGTCTACTCCTACGACTCTTCTGTCCATGTGGACACCTTGCAAGGACTTTACGGTGCAGGGTGTCCGGAGTTAGATGCGCAACACAACAGTAAGACCATCGTACAGCTCATAGAGCTGGTCATTGTAGCGACTCCTCCAGTGTCCTTCCATTGTGTTGACGCATACATGACAACATGATGTCAACAATTCTTCAGGGCATCTTCCTCCCGAACTCTTCTAAGAGGGTCTCATCAGATTTGGACAGGGCCCATGCCTCAGAGGCATACGTAGGTACTAAAGCTACGAATGTTGTATATCCAATATCCCAAGATCCAAGATAGGTGATGTTTTGGACGACTTCGATCGACTTCGAAGGTGCGATCGTTTATCTGTACGTCAACGTTTTTGTATACCGTTTTTGTGTAGTATTCTTCAGATAGTATGAGACGACGGCAACCAGTGATGCAACCGTGTTTATCTAATGCCTATCAAACTTGCTTTACTCGCCTTCTGCCCAAACAACTATAATGCAATCAAAGTAACTTAATAGGTGGGCACACACGAGTCGAACTTTTGATGACGAACCTCACGCACACTATTACTTGATAACCTTTTCTGCTTGAAACAGACTCGGCGAACATAGCTCGACTCACTAATACATTGACAAAGAAAGTTCGCAGATCGTACAAATTCGAGCAGAGTTCGACTCGTGTGAACCCACCTAATTAGAGCTTCGACTCCAACAGAAGCTATATGGTTCTAAAAAGTCAAACATTTTGTACGTCCCTTATAGACTCTGTAGACGTCAAACATTGCGCACTACGTACGAACCCCCGATAGATAAGGACATTTTCGGTTTGACAGAACATACCCACTGTGCTGCGTGCACCGAACGCCGGACGGCATACTTTTCGGTCGCCCGAATCGTATGCAACCCGCACAGCATATCGACGCCACAAAGCTGAACAACGGCTGAGGGCACAAAAACTATCTCCACTAGGTGAAGCAGCGCGCTAGTAACAAAAAGAAAAGCCGTGACCGAGCCCTTTTTATGCCCTTTCGCGTGGGTTCAATTTTTATTTCAGTTAGCTCAGAGTTCCGGATCCCATCGCCGTTCCGGCGGGGAGTTAATAAACCGACACCGGGCCGCACACACACACACACACACACACACACACACACACACACACACACACACACACACACACACACACAAGAAAAACCCATCAGCCCAGTCCACCTACCAGTGTGTGTGTGTGGGTGTGTCGGTACCGGTAAAGCTCTTAGGGCAGCCGCATTCGAGCGTAATGATCATCGTCATTACGATGCTAATATTCGGTCGCATTCCGATGCCGGGTGACGATGGGGGGTGGGTCGCCCATTCGCGCGAAAATGGGCAACGATAACGACCGCGCCCGGCTGCTTCGGGATGCTTTGATTTTGACCGTGGATGCAGCCACGGAGCAGAAGTAACCGAAGTGGCAGACGACGACGACGTGCTCAATAGCATCCCCTCAATGGAAGGGTGTGTGGGTGTGTGTGGGAGTTCGTTTTTTTATATTTTTTTGGTTGGCTCTTGCTTTCGCCACCATTATGATGCTTTCAATTTCCCATCCCAGTGCGAACGGGCGAGAAAGCAAGGATCATGTTTGCCTCCGCCACCCGTTGCGCAGCACCAGAAAGGGAAATAATTGTCGTGGTTTGAAGTTACCGGCGCAGGCTTCACCGTAAGCTTCTTGATGGCCGTGCCCCATTCAGTCGTCGATCGCCCCGCATCGTGCGTACTACAAAAGCAGGGCGAACGGTTCCAAACGAAGAGAACGAGCGAGCGGGAGGGAGAAAAAAAGCCCCAACGACAACATATCTTAAGTTTACTTAGCTCGAGCGGCTCCCTCGAACGACAAAAGAAACACGAGATTTGACGAAGGACACGGCCCGGGCGGGGCCGGGCGCCGCCTGTCCTAAAGTAATCACCCGAAATAATAAGGTGCAGATCACACGTGTGGGCGAGAGCGGGCGAGGGAAAGGGTCACGGACGCTGCGACATGTTGCTTGCGGTGGCTTTTTCCGGGCTCGTATGTTCTCTTTCTCCCTTTCGCCTCCAAACCCGTTGGGAGGCCAAATTCGCAGATTATTCAAATGCACGGGTCTCGGGTTCGGTGTGCGGTTTGAGGCGCTTCCACCTTAAGGGGGGAAAGTGAGCGTGAAATTTTGTGTTTCGCTATGTTTTTTGCTGCAAAAGTCACGTACCCCAACGGGAGGGGAATGCAAATTTTCCCAAGTGTGTCGGTACTAGAAGTGTACAAAACAATTAGAATTAAAGCTTGCTCCCGTCTTCGTCCACTAAAGGTTCATTTTGTAGACGACTGTAAGGCAGCGTGAATGTCAGATTTAGTTAATATTGAACCAATATGTTAAAATCATTTTTTGAGATGGTTTTGTCAATTGTAATTTCGAAGAAATTCTACTTGAAAGTTATGATAAATGTGAAGGAAGTGTATTAAAAATATCCGCTGTTAGCCTCAGATTTATGTGTGTTTCAACAAGCGTATATACATATATGTTTCCGGCTTCGGTATGGACGCAGAGTTTGGTTTCGACTGTATAATAATAATAATACACAATAATAATAATAATAATAATAATAATAATAATAATAATAATAATAATAATAATAATAATAATAATAATAATAATAATGATGATGATGATGATAATAATAATAATAATAATAATGATGATGATGATGATGATGATGATGATGATGATGATGATGATGATGATGATGATGATGA
>KB672792.1:0-16069 GCA_000349145.1 Anopheles dirus | reverse complement strand
GATAATAATAATAATAATAATAATAATAATAATAATAATAATAATAATAATAATAATAATAATAATAATAATAATAACAAGATATCGGCTGTTATCCCTACACAAGTCCGATAGCAATGCTCACGAGTACGATAGCGCCATCTGCTGGATTACTACTATTACTTAGTGCATCGTTCACTGAACGAGACTTGATCGCGCGCTAATCCATGGCACTAACTTCGTCCAGCAGCCAGTACATACAAACTGTCGAGTGCGGCAGGGCAAACCACCAACTTCCCGTGCATTCCAAACATTAATCACCCAAGAAAACCCCAACCAGGGGACCCGAAACCCACTGTTCGCCTGGAAAGAAGCGAACTCCCGGGCAAGATGTAACTGCGCTCCGGGAAACGGGACGCAACCCAAAGGTAATCGCTTGCGCGACGGCCTCAGCAAGCCTCCTGCAGACGCCAGCACGCATCAAGATGACAGGCCCCGAAAACCCATCCGGGCTCGAACCGGCACGCCAAATTGGCCCGGCCCGGCCGGCCTTTGTTTGCCGCTGACAGGCCGTCGGCTGGGACGAGGAGTGGCGCGCGAGAGGGGGGTTTGTTTGTCATCTGTCAAAAGGCTTTACTCCATGCCGGGGCCGCCGCACTCGTGATATGATTGTGCTCTTGTGTAGCTAATGGCCTCTACCTCTTCGTCATCGCCGTCGTCGGCGCTTTCGTCGTCGGTGTACGTTAATCGACGAACATGGTGGCCGAAGATGAAAGCCTGCATTCTTCTGCCGGAAGCTCGCTCCCTCTCTCGCTCTCGTTACTGCGCGTGCAAAAAAGAAGGAATGAAAAGCAGAGAAAAAGGCTAAAGTGGAAGGCACTACACAATCGCCAGGAAGAGAGCACTTTTGCCGGTATGTTCATTGATTTTCAGTGCACGGTGGTGTTAATCCAACGTTGGATCGTACCTGTGCCGACACCAGAAACTCGCTCCTGCTGGCTGCTAGGCGTTGGACGGCAGGAAAACTTTGCAACAACAACAACAACAAAAACACTCATCCACATACAAACAGATGGGAGCGAATGGCGACCGATGCCGGGGTAGTTAATTTCATTTGCTCCCGTGCCGGCGCTGGTCCGCGGGGCGCAACTGGTGTAAGCGCACGGATCGTTAAGGACGAGTAGCTTCTTGTTTGATTTCACCTTTCGACTGCGAACGTGATGCTCACTTTGATTTCCAATCCAAAACGCCGCGGGAGTGGGCCGGAAAATTCCGGATCAATTAGGACATCCGGAACGCAAGGAACAGTGGCAAGAGGAGATGCAAGGCAAGCTATAGATGGCTGCAGCGTACTGTGAAGAAGACTATGACGAATAGTCAGCTGCTGAATGATATCTGTCAGCAGAACAACGAACCTGCGCAAAACATCTAGAGTATTACTACTAAATAAAAGGGAACAGTGTAAGGAAGATTGAAATTTACTGAATACATCCTCGGAAGAATCTCTTACCCGCATCCATGATGACAGTTGTCACAAAAATATTTCCTAAAAAAACATTTATCTCACTGCTTAGTATTTAATCTCTGTTGACACTTGTCAAAAGTGACAGTAACCGTTCACTAGCAAATGACAGCTGTCATCTATTCACTTGTCAACTGTCAAACTAAATGTGTAGTAAACGATCTTTCGCCGGAGGAAACTGTGAAGGAATTCTCAAAGAAAAATGTGCTCACTCCTCTCACTTACTACTGCCAACACTGACACTACCTCTGCCACTACCAAGTTCGCGCATGGAAACAGTTTCAACAGTGTTTTATGACTGGCAACGTCGTGACTCGCAACAGACGCTCCAATATGAACGTGAAACGCACGCCTCGAACACGGTTCCGGGTGGCATCGAATCACACTCACACCGAGTACCATGTGTCTGCATTTCCTCCCTTTCCTCCCCACCCTACCTCCTCCCACCACCGGTGCGGCGCATCGTTCAGTAGCGAACTTGATTACCGGACTCCCGGCCCACCGGCGCTCGGGCGGGCTGAATCTTGACTCGGCTGTTGACTTGTCGAGCTATTTCGCGCGACATGCACTGCTGCCGGTGTTGCAACCTCCCGAGGCACTCGAGGAGGGGTGGACGGCCGGCGGCATTGAACGTGAGCGGTCCATAAAGCGCTGCAACTCCGGCACGGCCCGTAATGGTACTTCAATGTCGGCGTGGAGTGGGCGAGTGAGTGGCTCGGGGAGGGGGGAGGGGGATGGGGCAAAGTTTTCCGCACACAGCACCCGGGTGACTTCTGATTCTGCTGCCAGTGTGGTGTGCATGCGCAAGGGGGTGAAAAAAGCAGCCCCAGCAGCCGGAAGAGCGTACGAGAAAAGTTCGGGCTAGGGTTACCCGGCCGGCCGACGGCGCTGGGTCGGGGGAATGAAAGAAAGGCAAGCGAGGGAAAGTCATTTTCACTCCCGTGGCCCGCAGCGCACAAGCAAGACAGTGTACGGCGTAGTACATTTCCACGGACCCGCACGGTGGAGCAGCTGCGAACAAACTGCCGGTCGTAATTGTTTTATTGCTCGAGTCTCCGGGTTTTTTTTACGTTTCTAAAATCAAACTCCGCTTGAATGGTTTTATGGACAGCGAGAAATAGGCAGGAATATTTATTTTACAATTTTTGTACGATTTTTATAGCCTACTTGGCGAGGGTTTATCTCGAGTAACTAAAAGAAGCTTTAACAAGACATTACTGTAGAGTTCTTCCTTCAGATTGCATACTTTAAGGCAAATTTTGGTGAATCATAACTTGTATTGTGTGGGTTCCATAAGTGCGGGCGTAATTTTATGCTAAATAAAACCTTGTATCATTTTTTTCATATGTTTTAATAAATATGTGAGCCTAACCATTTAAAAAAAAACTTAAATTCGAGCACAAACATGGAATCAGAAGCACATTTAAAATGGTAAACGCTTGACATGTCGATTCAGTACTACTATTAGTAACAATAATTCAAAGAATGTTGTAAATTTTGCTATCAAAATTGTAATATTTTGATATTAATTCAACTAGTTTCTATTTTTGTAAAATTACGAAAGAAAAAGACCAATACAAATGCACTTAGAAGAGAAGAATGTAGCTATTCTTTCGTTTTAATTAATAATAAATAATATTTTTTCCTATGACGAAATGATAAAAAATGTATTGCTCAACTTGATACTTACAGCTTAATTCCTACTTTCCTGAAAAAAGTCATTAGGAAACCATACAAATATACTACCAAAAGCAACATTATGCATAAATCACACTAGATGGTACTAGAAAACTATCGAAAATTACGCCTACACTTATGCAACCAGCACAACACTACCCAGTTCGAGTACATAAGATGCTGAAATAACCATTTACCATACATTCACACGAGTCGATCGCTGCTCGAATTTGTACGATCTGCGAATCTTTTTGTCAATGTATTAGTGGGTCGAGCAAAGTTCGCTGAGGCTGTTTCGAGCAGAAAAAAAATCCAGTTTAGGTGGATAGCACGAACATTTGCTGCGAACTTTTTGACAAGTGCCGTGAATGTTGTTTATACTTTGAGGTTCACATCTTCATTCTTGCCATTAGGCTGTCTTTTTTTAATGCTTTTGTTTGGACGACGAGGACGAATGCCTGAGCTAAGCACAAAGGTTTATTGCATCAAAAATGTGTTGCCTGTGTTGTGTTGTTGTAATCATAAAAAATAAAAAAAAAACGTTCATAAGGCCATAACGGAGAACACAAATTACACAAGAAATGTAAGTCTAATTTCAAATGCTGCAGTAACAAGTAAAATCAATCGATCGATTGCATGTCGTGTGCGTGAGGTTCGTCATCAAAAGTTCGACTCGGGTGAACCCACCTATTCAAAGCTCTGATGTTAAAACATGTAGAATGGTTTGTGGCAAAGATGTTTCACGGGTTGCATACATTTAGGAGCAATCACGTAGCCAAAAATAGTATGAAAAATACAGTTTAAATGTCAAACTTTTGACCGCTCTCTACCCCAACGTGCCTTCCGCACCGTTCCTCTTGCCAACATCCCCCTCCCGCTCCTCGTTCTCCTCATCCTCCTCCTTCTCTATCCATCGGCCGTCAGGTGCCGAGTGATATCTCAGGGCCGGCACGGAGCGTTGTCCCCGAGCGCCGAAGACGAGTCAAGTTTCGGCAAATGGCGGGTCGGAAAATTCGGCAAAAGAGAACAAAACAAAAAAAGCAGCCCCGACGGAAACAGGAAACGGAAGCCACTGGAGCTCATAAACAGGCGCGGGGGGTCAAAGTTGCGCCGCAGAGGCCAGCGCTGCAAACTGGCTGCTGCTTCCTGCCGGGGCAAGCCTTTCGGTGCGTGTTGATTAAATTTTGTGTCTTTAAAGTTGCCGCTCGGGCTGGGTCGTGTTTGCGAGTGTGCGGGGGAGTGGCTTTTATTTCAACTACATTTAGCGCCGAGTGCTCAGCCGACGCCTTTTTCGCAGAGGGCAGTATCAATAAACAGCAAAATAAACAGCTAAATGAGCGTCCCTCACGCCGGCAGCAGGCAGCAGGGCGCCCACAGGTGGGAAAGTTTCGGGCACCGTGAAATAACGCTGCCACACCTGAGTTCGATTTCTCGCGACGCTCATCCGGGACGTATGTTTTACGTTCTTTTTGTTCTCTTCTTCTCTTGTTTGTTGTTATTTTTGTGTGTCACGATTCAAATTTAGCGGCGCAAATGGCACCGGCACCAGCAGAGAGGCGAAGCGCGCTCTGCGATAAATCGCACCGGGAACGCGGTCGGGCAAAGTTTTCACCCAAGAAGCAACAGCAGCGAGCTGGGAACGCTGGGAAGCTAAAGTGAGATGAGGATAAACCATTTTTCACTCCACTTCTCCCATACACACACACAAACACTCAGGCGAGGCGAGTGCAAATGTGCAAGTGGTTCGCACGAGATAAAATGATACATTTATTGCCAACAGATGGGGTTTCGTAAGCGGATGCCGGCAAGCAGAAGCCCTGTTTCGCCCCGCGAACGCGAATGCGCGACCTGACGACCGCAGCGTGCAGGGCGAACGGTATAACCCTCCCCAATGAGTCACGGTACGGTGGCTGGTGGCTTGGCAATATATCTATCGATGGCACGAGTTTCGGAACGGAACACAAGAAACCCTATCGATCACCCTTCCTCGGGGAAGGAACGGATAAAATTGAATAAAGAAATAGCACCACAAGGAAAAAAACACCTTGGCAAAAAGTTTAATTCGACTCGTCATCCCGTTTGCATACTGGCAGGCGCTTCCAAATGCGGTTGTGCATGTAATCGCACTACAATGTGACTTAAACGGTTCCGGAAAAGGTTTCGCGAGTCGCTTGCGATGGTGAGGGCTCCAACTACCCCTGCGTGTATGCGAAGCGTTGTTTTCGCTGCAATGTTGTGTTTATTCGGAATATGTTTCACTTTAAAGTGGCTTCTTCAATATTTATCAATTTCTGTATTACCTGCCAACCTATCCGAAATGCATTGCGCACTTTTAGGCGCAAATTTACCCTGAACAGAACGCTATATGTTGAGGAGAGGACTAGAATAAAAAAATACAACTAATGCTCTACTGCGTTAGTAAAAATATTCCACAAAATTTAGCAAAACATAATTGGTGGAAATTTCAATCCAGTCGATGATTATTTACATGAGAATTAATATTCATATATAATAAAAACTTGCAGCATTAAAAAGAGCACCATAAGAACATGCGGTTGTTGAATATAATTCATTGCATACATCTAGGCGAGAAAACACCCTGGATTAAGATGATAAATAAGAGTAATAATAATGATAATTAATTGATAATTCCATCATCTGTTTGAATTAGGCAGCACGGATTGCATAAGTGCAGGTGGATTTTCCGATAGTTTTCGGTCACAGTCACACACACAGGGTATCCGAACAATTTATGCATAATTTCGATGCTGGTAATTTTGCTGATGCTGTTGAAAAAAAAACTAAATCAAATCATCTTTCAATTACTATTAACATGAAAATATGTCGAGATTTATTTTACAAGCTTTTATTTTGATACAATTGCCAAAAAAATACATTAAAAATGGATACAGTAGAGAAATATATAAAAATATTTAAAAAAAAAATATACAGCTAGCTTATTTATTATTTAATATGACAAATTAATAATCTTCTCTTTCTTCTTCTTAACTATTCCAGTTAAGGGTGTATCCTCCTTTGTAAGATGAACTCCTGTCCGTCTATTCATAGCCAGAGCCTTACTAACTCTTGTTGTGTCTTTCGACCGCTTTCGACAGCTTCGAGTCATATAACCATTTTTGACAAATTTATTATAAAAATAAATTGCTATAACTTATACTTATCGCGTAGTTAATAATAATGATAATAATAATAATAATAATAATAATAATAATAATAATAATAATAATAATAATAATAATAATAATAATAATAATAATAATAATAATAATAAAGGTATCTGCATTAACTCTATGGTTTTGTTAAAAATACCATACTAACTTCAAAAAAAAAACAATTAGAGAAAAATTCAATATAGTCGATGGTAATGTAGTTAATAATTGATATAAATGTTCACTAAGGCAAAAGCAATATTCAAATTCGTAGCATTTAAGCAAGAAGTTATAATGCATTGCATACCTCTAGGCGAAAATCCACCCTGGACACAATCCAGCGCCACCAGAACGAGAAGACGTCACGCAAGCATGCGTGAAAAAAAGGTGCACTGCAGTGCCGACTCGCCGGCAGAGCTGTGGCCGCACGTGTATGCACCACGCCCGGGCGAAGCTGTTTGGCGGTGGATGGAGATTATTCGTTCTTCCACACCTCGGTCTCGAACCAGCAAATGATGGATGGAGGCAGCAGCACAGAAAGGTTAGTTTAAAAACAGTTTATAGTTTGCACAAAGCCGAAGCAACATGTAAGGGTTACCGGGCGTGCTCGTGACCGCCGAGGGCCCGTTTGCCGGCACGCACACGCCAGCTTATCTCGGGTAAGCGGTATGCGAGATAGGCGGGCGGTGCGAGCCGTACCTTGTGGAGGAGAAATAAACGCGATGACGATCGGGGCAGCAGTGGAATGGACAGAAAGCACCGGCACTTGAGAAAAAAAAACCTGTGCAAACAATCATGACTGCTCCGTTCGGGCTGAAGTAATCAATCCAGAACATCATCGTTCCCATACCGGTCGGCTGGTGGGGCCGCGTATCTTCCGACAATCAACTGCAAATTAATCTCGAGAGATTGTGCCGCCTCTCCGTTTGGAGGGTTGTGTTTTTGGCTCTCGTTTTTTTTTGTTTTCTTCGGGAGTTGTTTCTGTCGGTTCTTCTCTTGGTTTGTATCTGTCCATCTCGCCCCAAACCGAAACGACCGGTTGCTGCTTGTTGCCTAATGCCCGGAAGCCAAAATCCGACGATCATCATCAGTCGGTATCTCGCACCGATACCGGGTGTATGTGTGTGTGTGTGTGTGTCCAGTGCGGGCTGCAAGCAAGATAAGGCAAAATGCCGGCAGCCCGGAACTCTATCAAAAACCGCCTTAATGTAGGCACTACCCCGAACATATACTGATATTTAGCCACGCTGTTTCCACTCCACAACACAACGGTCGGCAAGCAAGGGGGAAGAGAGGAGGGGAGGAATAAGAAAACACACTCCGACACTCGCCCACAGCGCTCGGGGCAGCGAAAGAAGGCGAGTAATCTCGAGTGGCCGATTCGAAGAGAATGGGCAGCACGATGAACGCTCGCCCTCCCCGCTCGATCGGGGAGGGAAAGATTAATGAAACTTTCATTTTCCGAGGCTAGGCGGTGTGGCGGAGAGGGGGAGAGGGTGGGCACGGTGCGGCAAAAGCGTGAGATATGAGGTTTTGTGATGGACCTGCCGATCCCGCTCGCCGTCGCCGTATTGTTGTTTGCGTCCCGGGGACCCGATGCTTCATAAATGTTTGCCCATTCATCTCCGCTCATGCAGTGCATGGTGGGGAGGAGGTGAGAGTGAGAGGGCGTCCCACCCAACCATTGTTAGCGATAAATGGTTTCGGGTCGGTTCGGGCCCCCGTCGTTGTCCCGCCCAGAGCAACCCGTGCATCGTGCATCGTGTTTGGGCCCGTTTTGTTTGGCTGTGCCCGCTCGGTTTGACCTTATCGCCGCCCTGGCAATAAAACAGGTCGTTGTGCGCATTGTGTGTGTGTGTGTGCGCGCGCGTTTGTGTAACTATCTGGCACCGGATCAAGTGCCGACCGCGCCGCGCGACCGTCCATTATTGTTTGCGGCGCAACGAAACCGGCGGGCTGCTTCCAGCGATAAACGCAACGCGCTCGAAGGATGGATGCTTGGCAGCGAAACGGCACACAATGTTGGGGTGCGTTGGAGGCGTTCGTATTTTTTTTTTTTCAACATCGCACCAATTATAGTCTACCGCTGTTTGTGGCTTAACAAGATGCTCGCGGAGCCGTTTGCCGTCATTTGCGTATGGCGCATTATGGCGGAATAGTTAAAAGTTAAACCCTGTCGCAACCGAAACCGGCGTCGTTTGCACACGCCTGGGATGATATGTGCAAAATCACGCCTAAAAGTATGCACGTCGAAGTTTAAAACTATTGGGAAACAATTTATTAGTGCACATTGCATACTTTCAGGCGTACGAGGTCCCCAATAATCGATTTAAAATTGAAACTAAATAATTAACTACTCATAGTTGCATACTTGTAGGCGTTAATATCCCTAAAAAACTGAAGCGCGTGCGACAAACAACTACCGGAATTCATTTGAGGATCGTTTTATCCACCAAAAGAATGGCAAAGCGCACCGAGTGTGAGTTGGGTTGGGAAAGAAGTAGAGGATTATTCTTAAAAATACTCATTTTAATCGGTCTGTGTGTGTGTGTGTGTGTGTGTGTGTGTGTGTGTGTGTGTGTGCATATCCATAAATTACAAGAGCTTTACGATGACAGCGCCCGTCAGAAGACTCTAAATATTGCTTGTCAAGCCAAAAGCGCGTGAGCTCGAATCCAGCTTGGGGAAACGTAAAACAACAGCCAGCTCGGCCGGCATTAGAACCCGGTGGAAGCAATGCGAGCCTTGGAGCAGAAAAAAAAATACATACAATAACAGGTACACGTCGGGACGATTCGCAGGAAAACGCGTGGTACCTTGTTGTTGAACTTCATTTTAATATCGGTATCCAGCCAGACTCTCCTGTACTGCATTGTTCTGGCCAGCGGTGAGCATCGATGAATAACAAACGCGCGGCACGAGTCGAATCGCGGAAAACACACATCGGCAGATGGAAAGTTTCTGTTCGTCTTTCGTTCCCGGAAGCGAACCCGGCGATTTCTGCGGAATCGGGATAGAACTGCAAGAAGCGTCCGTCACGTGTTTTCGTTGCTCGCAGTGCTGGGTTTGTTTACATTCGGGATTAAGTTGACTACATAGTGGTCCTTACGGACGCTTGTACGCTATAATAAACCGAAAGCATGCAATCTGAATCACAAAAATATCGTTAAAAAAGTATTAATAGGATTGTAATCGATTAATATAATGTAATTTAATTTTTATTACGATATTTAACAATTATAGCGCATTCGTTAAGCACATAATGCATACCCGCAGGCGCAATTATACTACATCAGCCTAAAAATATGCAAATTTGTATTTTAAAAAGTTTCATGTACGTATCAAAGACGCTTTGATAGGCAGCTCGTTGAAATAGCTACCAGAATGCACACATTCCAGAATCTGCTTCGCACAAATTTCACCAAACAATTATTAATTATAATCGTGAATTGATTGCGATATTAAAACAATTATAAAGCATTCGTTAAGCACATAATGCATACGTTCAGGCGCAATTTTGCTACATCAGCCTTAAAGTATGCAATACGCATCACCAAAAATGCATCAAACAATTATTGATCATAACTTACGATTGAATCACGATATTTAAACAATTATAAAGCAATCGTTAAGCACAAAATGCATACCTTTAGGCGCATATTTGCTAAATCAGCCAGAAAGCGTGCAATTTGTATATGTAATTGCTTCATGTACGAATTAAAGACGCGTTGATGATCAGCTCGCTGGAAAAAGCTTCCACAATGCACACACACATTTAGGCACAATCGCATCGACAGCTGGCAAAAGGATATTGTTTACCGATGTTACATTTCTCGCGAGTCATAAATCAACCGTGCCGTGATTTCGATTGCTACGAAAACATACGCCGAGCTGCCGAACCTCGTCTGCTTCATTTCGGAGCTCGAAAATGGGCACGCTACACACACACACACACACACACACACACACTCGAATTACACGCCCACCGCCAACGCGCCCACCGTTTGCATTATTTTACGGGCGAAATGGGCTCGCATCGCGCTTACTTCTTATGCCAGGTACACACCGCAGGGTGCAACTCCGCCACTCCGGGCCGGATGTGATATAAAGTAAATAAAAAGAAACACACACACACACATACACGGTTCCTTGTGGGATGCTGAGCTGGCGCCCTCCCCTCATTGCATACATTCAATTTCCAAACCCCCACACCCACCTTTTCGAACATATGTTCGGTTTGTTTGGAAGCCATCCCCCACCGGTCGTTGTGCCACGCCAAGGATCAGCACACAGCAACACAGGGACCACAAAGGAGCGACCAAAGCCACGAGAAAAAATGGCAAAAGAAGAAAAAAAGACATCCACACCACGGAGGCCGATACGGGGTTCGAGTGTCTCCATTATGTGTGTTTGTTTTTTTTTGTTGTTGTTGTTGCTTGCTTTGTTTATTCCTCATTTTATTTTTCCTCCCGAGCGTGTACCACGAATGGGTGCATAAATTCAGGCGCTCATAGGCTCCGGCCGGGGCCGGCTTCTCCGGGCGTCTTCGGGCCCGGCACGTCGTAAAATAAGCGATAAACGATGCTCTCCAAGCACCTTAAACACGCCGCGATGTCTCTCGCACCCATTCCGGTGCCAGTTCGCTCGTTGTTGGTTTTTCCTCTCCAAGCTTTCTTCCCTTTTTTTTATTCTGTGCCCCTTCCGCCACCGTGTTCCGACGCCGCTTCCCGTTTCGTGCGAGGGCGCACATCGGCGGTGTTTCTAGTGTCTTTGCGCCTCTCAGGATGCCCGGATGGGCCCCGGTCCTGCTTGCAACAATATTTTCGCTTTTTATAACTTACTTTGCAAAATCCATTAGCCCAGCCCGGGGGAGGTCGATTTAGGAGGCGCCATGATACGAGCTAATGAGCGGGGCCCGAGTAACGAAAACAGCTCAAACTAAACGGAGCAAAAAAGCACACACATACACGAATGAATGCGCAGCTGGTCGCTGCGAGCAGGGGGAAATATGTTACCGGCAGGCTTCCAAACGCCTGCCGGTCATCGCCGCTCGGCCTGACGGATCTTCAAGTGGCCGGGTTGCGCCTCCCCGAGGACCCGGTTCGGAGTTGCGTCGTTTCGGCAAAACGCGCGCCCCGGGCCGGGCCCGATATGATTTTAATTACGTCCGCACTCGAAAGCCGGCACCGCATCCCGATGGGACCGGGCCCGGGATAAGCGGCAGCGGCCTTCCCGGTGCAGAAGGTTCGGTGCGTTGGTAGATGAAACATGACGGCGAAACACAACCACCGACGCGCCGGTGCCCTGCTCTCCCGGGGAGGAACCGAAGCTGTTGGTCCTTCGAACCGGATCTCGCACCGATGGGCAACGGTGGCTTGAATTGAGTGATACCATTCCACCTTCCGAACGTCCGTGGGTGTGAGTGTGTGCTCGGTTTCAATTACCATTCGTCGACGGGAGCGCCGGGAGTTTGGGAAAGGACCCCGGCCCGGGCCCCGGGACTGCGAATTGGATTATTATGGCAGCGAAATAGCATTTATCTTTTTATCATGCCCCGACGGTGCCTTTTCGATTCGAACTCGTCCGGGACCCATTCACACCCTTACTGTGTTTATTTTTTACTGTATTTTCGGAGTGGATTATTGTCCTTACGACGTGCCGAAGCTATCATGCATGTGTGTATGTGTGGGTGTGTTTTTTTATTTATCCACTTCGCCTGGCCCGTTTCATTCAATCGAGAACACTTCATTGAAACACACTTAAAGCTTTACGACCGGTCACCATGTTGAACGCGCTTGATTGAATACAAATTCACTTAATATTCGCTTTTTTCGATGTAGCTGTATTGTATAAAACTAAATTAAATGATAGTTAAAAATATATATAAAAAAGCTCTTCATCTTTTCAGATAAGTTGAGCTAAGCTCATACTGCATTAGTAGAACGCGATAATTTCATAAATTACATACATACATAATTACATACATACAATTACATACATTTAATTTGCGCCAAAATGTATGCAATGCCCACTACAAAACAGACGTCAATGACGCATCCAATAGTAATAGAACAAACGTTTCGAGTAAACTGCACTCTTTTTCTGCTGTTCAGACTAAGTTGCGCCAAAATTTATGCAATTCGCACCACATCTCCAACTTAACTCACGAAATCAACAATAATAAAACGCACTTATTGTGTAAGTTGCATACTTTCAGGCTGCTGCATGCAATGGGCACTAAGCAACCGATTTGAACGTGTTGAGTAAATTGCATATTTTTAGACTGTACAAGCAGATTTGCTCCAAAGTATATGCAATGCGCACTACACAACAGACTTCGATGACGTATACAATACTAATAGAACTTTTTTTTTTTGATTAAATTGAATACTTTCAGACTGTTCAAACAAATTTACGCCACAATGTATGCAATGCGCACTACGCAACAGGCTTCAATGACGTATTCAATATAAGTGAAACAAACGTATTGAGTAAATTGCATACTTTTGAGCTGTTCAAGCAAACTTGCGCCAAAATGTATGCATTGTACACTCCATAAACGCTTTAAAGACGCCTTTTTTCCACGCGTTTCATAAGTATTTTCCACGACGTGACCAGCACACGGCGACGGAACGGCCAAAAGTATCACCCTCGATGTGGAGTTTGATTTTTTTTTCATTCTTGAGCAATTCGCAGCATGTATTTCTGTCCCTTTCCCCCACCCCGCTAGTGTTTGTGTGTGCACACGTACACATTTTACATCGCCTCGCCAAGTCAGAAAGCGACGTAGACCGGTTTGACTGATTGCGAACCATGCCTCGTCGGCCTCGCGGCGGCTGGATGGATCGATTTCACCGAATGATTGGCATTCTAACGACCCTTCGGTAGCGGCATCAGCCACCGCCATCACCAACACTACCACCATCATCATCACCACCACCACCGTCGACCATTCGGACCGTTTATGCTTATTGCTAATTTTAAAACGCTTCAACGAAACAACTTCATCCATAAAATGGCAGGCGCTGCAAACTTCCCCCCGTTGCTACTCCCTCCCCTCCTTCCGACCCACCCCTTGGACACAATAAATCCGACACAAACGGTTCCATCGATGATGGCGGGTTCGGTGAAAACGTGGTGAAGTGAACGTGAAAACCCGCGCGAGAGAGGGAGTGAGCGAGTCCGCGTCCAACGAAGAAACCCATCGCGAATCACGCGAGACGATAAAAACCCAGCCGACCGTTTCGACCATTTGGCGCGACTCCCGCACTCCCGGCTCTGGCTGCGGGCTTGTTGATGTTTCTCGTCCTCCTCCGAACCCGCTTGGAAGTGGTTTTTCATTCTTCTCTCTTGTGTTTCGCTCGTTCCATTACATTCGAAGCCCCCGCACGGCCGACCCCGCGGCAGGCAACAGGCGTGCGGCGAGGGGTTTTGTTTTTCAATTGTGCAAACCGCTCCGGAGCCGTGTCCGGACGGCCAGGACGTTCCCACGGCCACGGCCAACGGAAGCGGCTAATTTTCGCAGCATTTTCCCGTGCCGCCCGCAAGCGCTTCCTGCCGCTGTTTCCGCTTCCGGGCTGGGGCGCGCTGTGTTTGCTCGGAGCGCGAAACCGGGAGGCGGCCAGGGCAGGTGTACCAATGGGGTCGGCTACTCCTGTGTGGGCTTTTTTTTGTTTTTTGCCCGTGGGTGCGTGCGTGTGGGGGGGGAGGGTTTTGTTCGACCATCCATTTCTTCGCCTTGGGACAGTCTTAACGCGGGAATCACTATGGGTTATGGATGATTAACTTGGTTGCTGGGAGAAAAAAATCCGGTCAGAAGAGAAAATTCAAGATAGTGGATAATGGTTTATGTCATTTAAGCAAGCTTCTCAGATCCACTTCAATTAAAAATATAAGTTTTAATAGAATTAACCTTCTTCAAACCGCCCCATAAGAGCCTGAGTAAGACGCAAACGATGCGGATTCATTAGTTTACATCGCAAGATTTTTCCCCATCAGGCCGACGACGTTTTTACAGCCACTTGCATCTTTTCCCAGTCACCTGCAACATGCCTGCGTTGCCTGCAACTTTTTATCTGTCGCATGCAAATGTCTCAAGTAACCTTCAACATTTTAAAGCTGCTTGCATCTTTTTTCAGTCACTCACACCTTTTTCAATCCGCTTGCTTCTTTTTAAGTCACTTGCAACCTTTTCCAGTCACCTGCAACATGTTCCAGTTGCCTGCGACTTTTCTCAATCTCCTGTAACATTTTTAACTCGTCTGCTAAAAAAGTTGCTGTCATCTGTAACTTTTTGTAGTCGCTTGCTTCTTTTTATGTCGCCTGCAACATTTTCCAACTGCCTGCAACTTTTCCTATCACCTGCAACTTTTCCAGTCGCCTGCCACTTTTGTACAGCCACTTGCAACATTTTCCAGTCGCCTGCAACTTTTTCAAGTCACTTTCAACTTTTTCAAGTCGCCTGCGACTATTTTCTGTCGCTTGCGACTTTTTCCCTGCGTTTCCTGCGTGTAGAGTTCAATTTCTCCGGTGTAAACAAATGTGTCAAAAGCGATTGTTATCCCATTCCGGATCGAACGTGCAGAGAACACGTGCGGCATGTGTGAAAACGATTGGAAAATCCCTTTCTCGATGATGATCACCATTGGCTCGGACTGTTTATTTCGCCCATCGCACTCCTACAGGCAGTAACAATCAAGCTCAATGCTCGACAGGAGAGCGTGTGAAAGGTGTTTCCATGTTGGTGGATAAAAGTAAATACCGTTCCATTTCCCCCCTTGAACGGGCGCCCAACGGGAACAACCCTGGAGCAAAAAGTCGCTGACCCACTGTCCCAATCGCGGGGTTGTTTACGGCCGAAGCCTGCCACGGTTCCGATTCCAGGGATTAGGAAGCGTTCCATTTGAGGCCGACCGCTCGGTGGCTGGTTTGGTTTCTTTCCGCCGTGGCAAAGAAGCCACACACGCGACCCACACCTGGGCCCTTCCGCAACGCGCCCAGATTAATGGGCTCCCGATGGGCCAAGTCACGCCCCGCCCCCCGGCACAGTTCTAATCCGAACTAGTTGCCACCAGACGATCGATCCGGAGCACATTTCGAGCAACGTGTTGCACGGCTGGACGGTTCGGCCCGTCCCGAATGTCACCGTCCCCGAGCGGACGATGACAGAGTGAACTATGGCGCGCGCGCACACACGCACACACACATACCCACGCGCACCGCTACACGGCTCACAAAAATAAACGAGATGTTTTCTCGCTGCTGGGATGGGGTGCGTCGTTCTAGGGGAATCGTTTTTCCAGGGAACGGCTAGCGGAAAAGCCAGCGGGAAAATGAGTTTTGCTGGGCAGATTGCCTACTTTCAGGCGTGGGTCAATACCGAGCTATAAATTATAGCAGTATCGCAACTATCACAGCAAACTATTGCGGCATGATGTAAACTGGCAAAAAGGACAAAACTGTTATAATTGATAACAATAAGCTGCCTAATGACAATAACGTTATAATCCACGTGTTATTAAAAAAATATTTTAAAATTATAACTAGTAGCAAACACAAACCATGAAGCTACTAGTGCAGAAGCTGAAATGAAGTGCAGAAGGTGTTTATAGCATAAAAGTACCCATTTGTGTTGGTCTTGAGCGCTAGCTCGAACGATCCGCATCCCCTGATGGACGGAAGGTGGGCGGAAGAATACTGCCATGGGCGGAAGGTGGGCGGA